>JAUTBS010003227.1:0-14791 GCA_032361285.1 Aequorea victoria
CTTAATATCTACGGGTGTTAGCGTGAACGCTTAGGTCTATGCCTTGTTATCTCCTAGCATCCATGAATAGGTATTCGCACATGAGAAAAATGTACAACGAAATCTCGAAAAAGAGCAAACATAGTGAAAACAAAAAAAAAGGAGTTGAAAAGAAAAGAAACAAAATTTTTATACCCTCTGTACATATGTAATCCATATATATAACCCTTTGTAAATAATCTTTCTGTGATTATTTTTTTTATTAAATTATTCGTGCCCCTGTAAATAAATAATCTTGTATATACATATAAAAAAAGAAGAAGCAGATAGATCCCTGTACATATCCTGTATACATCTTGTACATATGTAAAACAACCTGCCAGTAAATCCTTGTACATATGTAATCCATGTATATAACCCTCTGTAATAATCTTTTTGTGATTATTTTCTATATTAAATTATTCTTGACCCTGTAAATAAATAATCTTGTATATAGATATAAAAAAAAGAAGTAGATAGAACCCTGTACATAGACTGTGCAAATAGATCCCTGTAAATAGCACCCTGTAAATAAATCCTTGTACATAACCATACCCTATAAATAGATCCCTGTACATATCCTGTATACATCCTGTACATATGTAAAACAACCTGCCAGTAAATCTCTGTACTTATGTAATCCATGTATACAACCCTCTGTAAATAATCTTTCTATGATTATCTTTTTTATTAAATTATTTCTGCCCTGTAAATAAATAATCTTGTATATACATATAAAAAAGAAGAAGCAAATAGAACCCTGTACATAGCACTATGTTAATAGATCCCTGTACATATCCTGTATACATCCTGTACATATGTAAAACAACCTACCAGTAAATTCCTGTACATACATAACCCATGTATATAACCATCCATGTAAATAAAGTGTAGTCCATCCATGTATATAAATAAATAAAAAATATCCATACAAAAAGAGAAGAACTAAAAAGGAGTGCTAAATAAATAATCCAACTAGGCACGAAGGTCTATCCCAAAAAAAAAATTAACAATAATATATATGCAGGAAAAAGAAAAGTGTATCTCAGGCGTATGTCGAATGAATAAAAGAAAAAAAAGAACATCCTAATCACATCGGCGATGGGTACAACGTAGAGGCTCCGGGATGGAGGATGTAGAAGTAGTGGCATCCTCCAAATCCAAGTTGTCATCGCTGCTAGCCTGGCGCTCCCGACGAACTCCAGTTCGCAGGGCAGACCCCTGGGAGGCTGCAGCAGGGGCCACTGGAGGGGCGACATGAGAGGACGAGGATGTCCCATGAACAGAGGTACAACTGACGGAAGGAGGCTGCAAAAAAGAGAGAGAAAGAGAAGAATGAATAAGTATAAAAAATATATATACATGTTCTTAAATGAAAAGAATAAAAAAAAGAGAAAGAAGAAGAAGAAAGGGGCCTACGAGCGAATAAATGAAAACACGAACACTCACTAGACGAGGAGGAAGCTGAGTGCGTAGGGGGATGGAATGCACGTGCGCCTCCACCAGTATCTGGGTCTGCTACCTCACCAGGATCATAAGGCCCGAGCAAGCGTTGATGAGGCTCTCCATGTAAGCTCGAGAGACTTGGAAGACTTGAAATGGAAAAAAAGAACCAAGAAAAGAACATGTTAGACGGACTGACATATTTGGTTAAAAGAAATGAGAGTTGCCAACTAAAAGAAAGGAAGTACCTGCTCATCCCCACCAAGACGCAACTCTTGTACCTCAGGAGTGGGAATATAAATGGTACATGGAAACCCGTGAGGAAAGGTAAGCACCTCCCAAGGTACTGAAGGCAAGGAAGAAGAGGCCTCACCACCAGCAGCAGTATGGGTAGCTCGAGTAGTCGTACCACCACTAGAGGAGCCTGATACGTCGAGGGATGTCCGGCCTGCGCCTCTACAAGCTGGATGCCCATCGAATGCATCAAACAGTCGCGTGCAAAGACAACATACTCCTCTTTGGCTAGGAAATCCCCATCGGTAAAGCGGTACACTGCCTCGTCGATGTCCTCGGGTGACATGGTGTGCGTCAACCTCATACTAAGTGGAGGTGGCTGGGGGACCCAAAAGTGGTCCAGCCCTAGCGTCTGGCGGACTGCCCGCTCACCCAAGAACCACTCCCGGCGGAATGGCCCCTCTAGTAGGATCCTCCTCTGATGAGTCTGGCGGCTCCTTATCAGGTCCTCTCCCGTCCTGGCCTTCATGCCCCCCCATACTCGCCAGTTCACCTGCAAAGTAAACTCGGCACAGGTTACATGCAAGAGGAATCACAGAAATAAAATCAAATTTGCGTAAAATTAAAATAGAGCATACTTGTGCAGGGGACAGGCGATCCAGGGTGAGACGGTAGGTATTCAGATCCTTCCCATCCTCCTTCCTCCCCCGTGTGCTCCGGTCCCACCGAGCTACCCTCGGGATGACCTGGGGATCTGAGTGGGTGTTCTCTGGTTGTGATAAATCCAAGAACTCGTAGGCCTACAACTATAATTAAAATAAATAAAAAAGAAGAAGGAAGAAACACAGAAAAGATAAAAAAAATAAATAAAATAAGTTAGGCCAAGTTAAATAAATGATAAAGGTATGGACAAACTGAAAAGACAAAGAGTGCGATGAGAATCATACCTCAAAGATCCGCCAGTACCCAATCACGGAGCTCTACTTGGTCCGATAGACAGACCGCATGCCGGTGTATAGCGTCGCCAGCGCTGGTCTTTCCTAGTCGAAGGACGATATCCGGTCAAAGTCATACAGGGCTCCAAGAAAGTATAACTGAACGGTATTGTTTCTGCTCGTGAACAAGAACTCACCGATCAGGTAGAGCAAGAATTCCCGAGCGACCCACTCAAAGTGGCAGGGCTCAGTGCACTCCAACCTTATGTATCTCTCCACGATCCAGGTGTACCAGATATGCCCCCGATCGACCATGCGTGGGACCTCGCCCAGTCAATAGATGAGTGCCTCCGGGCACCAGCCATCGGTAGGGTCGAGGGGAATCAGATCACCCCTACCCTAATCCCCGTGATCATAGCAAAATCAAGCGGGGTCAGGGTAGCCTCGAATGTCAGGAAGCAGAAGGTGTTAGTGGTATTCCACCACCTCTCCACTAGAGCCGTCAGGAGTACTCTGTCATTATGAGTACTCGTGAGGAGGGGAATGAACCGGATGAACTCGAATTTGTCAATGAGCACCCAACTCTCTAGGGGAGAACCTGGTACCACTCAAAGATCCGGGTAGTGCCCCCGAATCCGCGTAAATAATCGCCAATCTGCAAAAAAGGAATAAAAACACAAAAAAATTGTCAGATAATATAAGACTGAAGTAGGAAAAGCTAAAGAAAAAGAAAGTGCATAATCTGACTAAGAAAATAAAATCCATCATGTTAAGTAGCAGGAAGCGCAGTTTAATTTGAGAACCAAAAAGAAAAATGCAATAAACCTAGAAAAGCGTGTAAACGCTTATTCTAGTGATCTAAAATGAAAAATTCTATCTTAGGAAGTCTTGAAAAGCAACCTAAGTCAGACCAAAAGCAAAAATCCAATAAACCTAAGAAAGCATGAAAATGCTCACTTAGTGCCTAAAATGGAAAATTTTTGTCTCGGAAAGCATGAAAGTGCGGCCTATGTCAGTCAAAAATAGAAAATTCAATAAGTTTAGGAAAGCATGCAAATACTATCCTAAACAACCTAAAATGAAAAAGTTTCTTAAAAAAATGTGTAAACATTTGTCTAGAGACAACCAAAAATATAAAATCAACAAACCCTTAGAAAAACGTGAAAACACTAATCCAGGGACAAAACCCTAATAATGAAAATTCCTAGGAAAACACAAAAACATTTATCTAGGGACAAAGCCACCAAGTCTCTCTCGAAAAATGGGCAGCACAACCTAAGTTGGTCAGGTAAGAGCACCCCTATCTTCCTCAGGAAGCGTGGAACGCAACTGAGGATGACCCCGAGCCGTATAACTTATACATGGTGAGCAAAAGTGTGAAGCGTGACCTGCTTCAGGCAGGGTGAAGGGAAGCCTGCCCACTTTGGGAAACGTTGCTACATAACCCACGGGTAAATTAACAACAACCCCCTAGGAAAACGCGAAAACATTTGTCTAGGGATAAAACAAAACCAAATCGTGAAGATAAAAAAACTTCCTAGATGAACGTAAAAATGTTAATCTAGGGACAAAAAAAAGTCATTTAATTCTCTCGGGAATACGTATGACTCAACCTAAAATTGGTCGGGACCAACGCAGATCCAGCCAAATTGGGGAAACATTTGGATCGTCCATTCAGTCATCGATCGCAGGACCCAATGTGTAACCTGATTCGGGCAAACTGAAGGGAAGCCCCGCCCTTCTCGGGAAATGTCAATATGTAACCCAAGATGGAGTTAATTAAAAATACCCAAAATCCCCTAGGAAGATGTGCAAACATTTGTGTAGGGAAAAAAATAAGTCAGTTAATTTCCTCGGGAATACGTACGACTCAACCTAAAGTTGGTCGGGACGAACAGAGATCCAACCAAAATGGGACCATTCGGATCGTCCACTAAGCCATCGATCGCAGGACCCAATGGGACATATTTGGGACCATAAGACCACGAGACAAGTTGGCGAAATGTGTTGCTCTGGATCGGGCAGATCAAAGGGAAGCCTTTCCTTCTCGGGAAACGTCGATGCGTAACCCAAAGATAGAGTTAGTTCAAATACCCAAAATACCAAAAATAAAACCTAAAAAGTTTCCCTCGAAAAACGTGAAAAATGTTAATCTAGGGACAAAAACAAGAATTTTCCATCGCGGGATACCTTAACACGTAACCCAACGACAGAGAACAAAAAACATACACATAAAAAAAAATGGAATGAAAGAAATACGGGGTTCATCCTAGGCATACAATGTTACTAAGTTCAAATCTGTTTTAATTTTATGGGTTCAAGTTGTTTGGTGTTATATTCTGAGAAACTATCCATCCAAACACTTAGGGCCCATACATCTAAGTCCAAGATATTTTTTATGTTTTTTGGATTTCATTTGGTTTCATTAAACAAAAATTAAATAGGAAAAGAAATAAGGTATATCTGGCAGTTCGACATCGAGAGATGGAAGCTCGGGGATCGAAGAAGTAGATCTGGCTCCGTGCTGGGGTCGGTGTAGTAGAAGCGGGAAGGAGGCAAGAACTCTCATGAATGGGAAAGAGGGTCATACCTCGCCGGGTCAAAACCCCCGACATATCCCCGGCCAGAACCCCGCGGAAGGGATCTGGGACCCGAGGGCTATCCACCTCTGGCTCCTCAACAGTGTGGTGCTCCGAAGGTCCACCCTTCTCCATAGCCCGAGTAGTGTCGGCAGCATCCAGCAGACCATCCATGGTGGTAGATCGCAGGGAAGTCTGCTGGGAATAGTTGGAGAGGGAGCCACTAAGTCCTTCAAGTGAAGTAAGACCCCTAAAGAAGGAGTTAGTACTATAGGTTCCACCGGACTGAGCCGGGACCACCAGGATCGAGACTGCCAGAACTGTAGGAGAGAGGTCTACCTCGTGACTTGCGCTGCTAGTAGTCTGATCTTTATTGCTCGCCATTTTCGTAGAGTAGAAAAGAGTAGAAAGAGTAGAGAGAATAGAGATAGTGGAGAGAAGAGGTTTGCGCACGGCTCAAATGAACCGCCAGTCAAATTTAAAGAAATTTTTGACTCTCGGTATGCCTGACACGCGCCACTTTCCTCCTCTACACTAGACACGCGCCACTTCCCTCCTTGCGCGCCATGTCCACGTGGCGCCACGTCAACAACCTCTGAGACACATGGCGCCTGCCATGTGTCCAACTCCCGTTCATCATTTTCATCAGTTTCAAAATTAAAATTTCAAAATTTGGGGTCCGTCTCCAATAGTTTGTGAAAATCATCGTCAATCGTTCTACCTTTCTTACATGCCAAGCTTCATTCTCACACCCCGAGATTCTAAAGAAGGTCCATCTCACGACCTTAAACTAAGTGATTTGGGTCCATCTCACGACCTAAAATTGAGAGCTTTTGGGTTCATCCCATGATCCAAAATTGAATAAACCAGTTCGTCTCATGGCCTTAAACTGAGTATCTTAGGTCCCACATGACCTTAAACTACGCACGCGGTCCGGTATGACTTTAAACTGAATAAATGGTCCAACATGACCTTAAACTATGCTCGCAGTCCCACACAACTATAAACTGATGGTCGCAATCCGGTACGGCTATAAACTGTTGCTCGCAGTCCAGCATGACTATAAACTGATGCACGCGGTCCACTAATGACTTTAAAAGGATAGCTTTTCTTTTTTTTCCTTGTTTTTTTGTTTTCTTTTTCTTTGCCTAATGAATAGTTTAATCAAAAGGGACCGTCTATGGTTCTTTGACATTCACTCACCCACGCGATGCAGTGAGAGTTTTGTCAAAGAGGGTCAATTGTAGACACCCTAATTTTGACTAAACAAAATATCGGCCGGTTCTGTAAGCTTTCCGATGATGATTGAATACGTTAGCCATGCCAAAGGAGCTTCTATGTGAGTTTAAGAATTCAAGGAGTACTCCAATGCATCCCAAAACACCCTAAAACACCACTTAGTGCAGCCCCACCCAGCGTTGCGCCACCTCTAAGTAGCACACGCCACTTCCATCCAAACCGACCCACGTCACCTCAAAACTCAAGTCATTAGTGTCACGCCATAACTTTTTCATGCCACTAGCCAAAGCCATGTCAGAACCCCAAGCCACCTTTACCCCTGGCACGCGCCACCTCAAAGTGACGCACGCCCCCTTCCACATGGCTCACGCCACCTTGAGAGGAGTCTTCGCCACCAAGTTAGATCCTCACCAAAAATTCTATAAATAAGACCCTCCCCCAAGCCAATTAAGAGAGCTCTCTAAGTATCAAATCTCTGCAGAATCAACTCCCGACCCGTATACAACCCGAATCCCTATCAAATTAACAACTTAAGCCTAAGCTAATTCCCGAAACTTCACTTTGAACTACCCAAAAATTAAGAAATCTTTGCATTGGAAGGACTCAAAAGACTCGAAGACCGCGCGGAAGACCTTTTGAGGACGTGCTGTACGTGAGGAAAAGCTGCGAAAATTGCTTGAAACTTCCCTTTGTTTCCGAAATATACGGTATGCTCCTCCATTCTCATCTTTTTCCATTAGTTTATCTTTCTCCTCTTAAAACTTCTTTTTTTCAGTAAAATGGGAGAAAGAGGCCGTTGGCGTCCTTCTCCCGATTTTATTTTCATTATCTTATTTTGCTTTTCGTCTAAGCTTATTTTCCTTTGTTAGAATTGCATATTAAATTTCTTTTCCTTCTCTAGTCTTTTTAGCATTAAAAAATATATATAATGTCTTCTTTTTCTTTTTCTTCTTCGTATAAAAATACATACACACGAGCATACTATTTCTTCTAAAAAATAATAGCCCTTTTTGGACCTCCTGCTGTCGAGCTCACTCTCCCATAGTGACGTGCACCACTTTCAAAGAGTCCCAAAGTGGCGCACACCATGTTCCAGTGGCGCGAGCCAGGTCATGAGGTGGCGGACGCCACCTCTGTTTGAAGACTAGTGGCTTCTAGTAGCCTTTTTGGTAGCCTCTTTCTGCATATTTTCTGTCTATTGGAATGTCTGTTGAAATGCTATGTTTTGTGTTTCTTTCCGTTATAAAAACATTTCCCCATGAAGAGTACACTATTTTCTCAAAATAGTAGCCCTTTTTGGGCCTCTGAATGACGAGCTCACTTTTCTATAGTGACGCCCGCCATTTCCTAAGGGCCCAAAAGTGGCGCACGCCATTGACTGATGACGCGGGCCAGGTGCTAGGTGGTGCACGCCACCTCTGCTTAAAATCAGTGGCTTCTAGTAGCTTTTTTTGCATGTTTATATTTTAAATAACATGCTTTTATATGCATCAACTGCACTGATATGCTGTCACTTCCCATTTTGACATGCCTTTAAGTGTAAGTATGCATAGAAAGCCTTAGTTTTAGGTTAGTTCTTATCTTCCTATTTGCTTTTTAATGTTTTCTCTTCAACCCCCTTTCTGTATGTTGCTTTTGATAAATTTAAGACAAAAACCAAAATGAACGGTTAAGTAGAGTCCGATCTTTGGATCGGGGGAGAGGGGTGCCTAACACTTTCTCCTTTCGTACCCTAGCTCCCGAACTATTTTCTATGGTACAGATGGACTAGTTTTCTTAAAAGTTTTGATTTATTCGAAAACCATGTGGCGACTCTAATTGTGCGGCCCTTAACATGTACGCATTTGGGAAAAAACCCCTATTTTCATTTTTCTCACGGTTCATTCCATATACATGATTTTTATATCATTCCATGGAACGGAGGAAGCAGGAAAAAGAGGGCGGGTTCCTCACAGGTAGGCTTTAGCTCTCCAAGCCCAAACTTCTCATAGATTGAATATGGCAGCAAATTAACACTAGCTCCAAGATCGAGAAGTGCCCAATCTATAGAATGATTTCCTATGACACGAGGAATAGTAGGAGTACCAGGGTCTTTCATCTTAGGTGGTGTAGGGCATTGGAGGATGGAACTCACTTGTTTAGTGAGTAGGATCTTCTTCAACACATAAGTTCGGGACTCGCGCTTTTGAGTTCACAAGTCCTTTAGAAATTTTGCGTACGAAAAAACTTGCTTGATGGAATTGAGGAAGGGTAGATTGATATTTACCTTCTTAAACAAGTTGAGCATTTCCTCTATAAATGCTCTTCTCGTTGAGAAAGGAGATGGTTCATTTATAAATTGTAATTAAATAAAGAGAAAGAGGAGACAAAGAAATTGGAAATAAATTAAAAATGAAATCTCTGTGCATTAGCTGGTGATGACAGATAGTTATTCCCTAAGATAAGTTTTAATATTAGAGAAATATGATCCTAGGGAGAGAATCAAGGAACACATTTCCTGAATATCAGCTAGCCATCCCTTTTAAAAAGGTAGTCCCCTCCTCAGAAGATCTCATCTCTCTGGTTATCCCTCTCCGTTTTCTCTCTTTCTCTCTCAGCCACTGCTGCTGCTATCACCATCAGCCACCACCAACACAACCACCAACGTTGGCGTTGCCACCGCTGAGCGACACCACCACCATCATCATCGTCCTAGCTTTTCTATCCCGGGTTAGTTTTCCTCACCCCTGTTTTCATACACACACAGTAATATATATATATATATATATATATATGCATAACCAGTATTATATAATTAAACCTCTGTAAAAAGACTCAATCTTTAATGGTGGTACTTGTGGACATATGAAGATATCACATACATAAATTAAAATAGACAATAGATCCATAAGCATATTGATATATATACATAAAAGAGGATCTGTATATATAATCGGTATACATATATATAACATAATCCATGTATAAAATATATCATGAAAACAACCATGTAGATATATACATATCACTCGGTAATATGAAAAAATAAATAGGAGTAATAAACCACGACGAAAAGAAAGAAGAAGACCCAGAAATCCAGAGATTTTCACACCATGAAAACCTGGTGTGAAGCTTTGGGTCGACTCACCTTGAGGTTGAGTCAACTCATATACCTTAGAGCTTGATTTCGTCGCCAATAGGTCGAATGACGTGGAGGGTGAGTCAACTCATGAAGCCAAGCACTCGGCTTCTTACCAACCTGTTACTTGGGGTTGACTCATGGACCATTTGAGTCGACCCATGGCCACCTGTCTTATCTTGGGTCGACTCACCATCCCTTTGGGTCGACTCCCAATTCCTTATGCCATAGTTTCCTACCTTGGGGTCAGCACACGCCTTCACTGCATCAACCCAAGGTAACCTGAGGGACTTGAGTCGACTCACAAACCCTTTGAGTCAACTCACAGTCACCTATTACCGTGACTCACTACCTTGAGTTGACACACAACCTCTGTTGTGTCAACTCATGGCCACCTGAGAGACTTAGGTCGACTCACAAACCTTTGAGTCGACTCACAATCACCTTTATGCATATACCGAGATGTTTTGTCTTTGAGCCGACACACGGCCTTACAGTGTCGACTCATGGTCACCTGTGGTGACTTTTTGACTGTGAACCTCTCTGTTGTGTTGACTCACATGCCTTTTGGGTCGACTCAGAGTATCATAAATTCTTAAGAAAACATTCTTGTGTTAATCCTAAAGTTTAGGCTCTGTTTGGGTATCAGTTTAATGATAAAATAAATTAATTAATGATTAAATTAATACCAGAACCAAACGTTAAAGCTTATAAATGGGGAAATGGTCCGTTTGGTAGCTATAAATAATTTTATTAGCTTTATTTATGGATTATAATGTATTGTATTACATAATCAAGGTGACGAAAATTTTTACATTTGCCTACTGTTGCATTTGAGTTTACTTTGAATATCAGGTGAGTGGATTGACATGCTACGTACTTTCAATAAAATCCTCGTATTCTCCAAATTACTTTAAAAAGGAAATGCATATGTTTTAAATACTTTAAATGATATTGTATGATATTCACTTGTAAAATCATGGTACAAATGTTTTACAAGTTTTTAATTCCTATATATATATGGTGCAATTATGAGATATAATTCTTGAGAAATGAAATGAAAAGGTACTAGGAAAAGCCCTCTAGGGAGGTGACTCTGGCTAATTAGGGAATAGACCCGGTCTGAATCTCGTGGTGACTCAACGGTTAAGGTACAGCCTGGGTGCGTCAGGTGACCTTAACCGGGATCGTTTAAGAAACAAACCCAGACGCTAACTTATGGTGACTCTATTTTTTATATTGGATCTAATGGGCCAAGGATGCCCCGAGGTTTGATGTGCCATTGGTTACTATGTTATGCTCAGGTTGTTCCTGTGGCAATTGATTGATACTCTCACTCTTTGATGAGCATATCGCTATACCATTATGATGTTGACATATTTATGTCCCAAGATTACTGAGAACACCTCTAATGTCCAGTTTGGGATATGGATGACTCGTATTGATAACGAGATCCTATGGAAAAACATGAATATTTTAAAAGATTAAATGATGGGTTGTATGATCGCCCTTTTGTTTATACAAAGAAATGATGGGTTGTGTGATCGCCCTTTTTTATTATAACTGTATATCTCATACCATGATTATGTTTAAAATACAAGATATTTTGAATTTCTTATTTTGAACTATATTATATTATGCATGTTTCCATTCACCAGGTTCAGCTGACATTGTGATATAACCTTTTAGTTAACCAAGGAAGAAGTTAAATGATGGACTCGATAGGTTCATGAGATCCAGGATTAAGATCTCTTAGGATATGCATTTTTGCTTCCGCATTGAATAAATAACATTTGATTATGAGTTGTTGAGATATTATGGGTTGTCGTCCACGTTGATTGATTATGAATTTTAATTGCTTAAATCTCTTATATTTGGTATCTTTTACCATATTGTTAGCTAATTAATTGATTAAGTATTTCTTGATTCATTGGGCTAAGACCCAATATTCATGGCCGGTCACCTTTCTCAAATTGGAGTGTGACAGGTTAAATGAGAGCTTGTTGTGATTCTGATGAATGGTGGTTGGTGGGTATTTGATGGTGGCGAGGAGTTCAGAGTTGTGGTGGCTGCAAGGAATTTTTGAGAAGGAATAGATGAAAGATTTGAGAACTGGTGTAGTAAAGCTCCTAAGCACTATTTTCTCTTATAAAGTTAAAATTCAAAAAATAAAAGTGAGGGTAGTGGGTTGGAGGTGAGGTAGTGGCTATGGTGGTAGGGTGGAGAGCGGAGGGGCTAGGGAGTGGGGGAGGAGTAAGGGGAAGAGGGATTAGGACAGAGGAATTATAATAAAGAGAGACGATGTTTAAAAAAATAACTTTTTTTACAATTTTAAAAATTTATAGAGGGTGCTTTTATCTTAAAAAATAGGTTATCCCCGGTAACGGCGCCAAAATTTGATCGATATCGTTTGTGTGATCAAAAATAATATTTACAATTTTTATTAGTTTATATGAAAAAAGTAATAGTGCATTTTAATTCACAAATCATAAAAAATTATAGGGCCCGTTTGGTTGCGAATTTTGAAAATTATTTTCGAAAATTATTTCTGAAAAGAATTTTCAGAGTAATATTGGAAGAGAAAATGTGTTTGGTTGTTAGAATTCAGAAATATTTCTTTTTACAAAAAATTATAAAAAATATATTTGGTAACCATATTTTTACATTTCTTTTTACATTTGCACTATTTCTGGTTTTTACATTCGCGCGTCTGGACATTTTCACTGTTTACCAGTTTTTAGAAAGTTATAAAACATCATTTTGCCTTTTTTCAGTTTTTTCAAATTTTTAACGCGATTTTCTGAAAAATAGGAAATTGTTTTCTGAAAAACGACCTCAACAAATGCGTTTTCATTTTTTTCGAAAAACTTTTCCGAAAAGCAAAAAAAAAAGTGTACCAAACGGGCCTATATCTTTATTTTCAAACGTTAAAGGACTAATTGAAACATGATCTATATAATAAGAGTGAAATTTGGCTTTTTATTAACATGACTTTAAAACTTCTCGAGTTGACGATAGCAAAAAGGTCTTATTTTTTCATTTCCCCCTTTTTGCTTGGGGAGAAGCTCGTTTTCATATCTTTGACTCTTCATACGTTGAGAAATAACACAAACAAGAACACACAATGCAAACACAAAGAACAAGAATCAAAGAACACAATGACATAACATGTATGTGATTCAATAAGATCGCCTACGTCCCCGGGATGATGGATCACTTGTTATTACTTTAGAGAGAGTTTACAATGTACAAAATGTCATACGGGCTAGGGCTCATGACATTATATTTATAGGATGAGTCAAACAAGGCAACTAGGGTTTCTATTCCAAACTTTATGAGTGACACCTTTCGAACGCCCTAAGGCTCCCGTTCGGATGAAATTTCTCATAACCAAACTCCTTGCCACCGCTATTCGGACGGCCCAAGGCTCTGTTCGGACGAAACCAACCTGAGACCTTATTGTCCACCTCCACCGGGACGGTCTGAAGTCCTGTGCTGATGGTACAACCAAACACACAAACTATGCTTCTACTCAAATTCGTCCGGATGGCCTAAGGTCTTGTTTGAACGCAAGCCACCAATTTTAACACTTTATGAAGTCTCCACCAAAACCTCAACAATCTCCCACATCAAGATTGAACAAAATCAAAGGCACTACCAAACTAAACCATAAACAAAAGCAAAAAAACTGTGATTCTTCCTCTTATCTTCTAATCATGAAGACCAACAGAAGATGAAAATGTCTTCAGCTTCTCAACTGTAACTACCTTTGTGAAGATGTCATCAGGATTGTCATTTGTGTGGATCTTCTCTAAATCAAACTATCCATCTTCCAGCAGTGAACAAATAAGTGGTACTTGATATCAATATACTTAGTTCTCGAATGAAAGATTGAGTTTTTTGCCAGATGTATTGCACTCAGACAATCACTCAACAGACGACATATGTCTCGTCCCTTATCAAACTCTTAATTTTATGAAACTCTTTAACCATACAAGTTCCTTACACACTTCCATAGAGATGACCACAATTTTTTGCAACCGAGAAACCCAAGTGAATGTTGCGCTACCAAATGTAAAAACAGAGCATGTAGTACTTTTCTTATTGTCAATGTCATCGGCTAAGTCTGAGTCGACGTAGCCCTGATGTCTAGTGTCCGAGCCATCATAACATAAAGTGTAGTCTATAGTACCCTGAGATTCCTCAGAATCCATTTCACTGCTTTCCAATGCTACTTGCCTAGAGTTGCCATAAATTTGCTCACTACTCTCACTGCATGAGCAATGTCTAGCTTGATACAGATCATAGCATAAATAAGGCTACCTACGTATGACGGTTATAGTACCTTTTCCATGTATCTCTATTCTTTGTCACTAACTGCCCCATACTACTTTGAAAGTCTGAAGTGGCTTGCCAAAGGCATACTAACTGGCTTCGCACCTTACATGTTAAATTTCTTCAACTCCTTCTCAACATATTTTGTCTGTCAGAGATTCAACTTCCTCTTTTTCATGTCCCTATTGATCCACATGCCAAGAATTCAATTTGCAGCTCCCAAATAGCTCACAAATCCTTCATTACAAATTTCCTGAATAGTTGTGCCTTGAATGTGACACCCCAAAAATTTGATTCGTCAAGAGACGTAATTATAGTACATAGGGTTATTCTAACATCAAACATCAACCATAGTTTAATATTTATCATAAGATAATAGTGTTTTCATTTTCTCACATTACACAAACTGTTTAAACTGTATATTACATCCTGACAAAAATTAAAATAGTATAACATTTAATCTAGTCTTCCGGTGCAGCCGTCGCGCTATCATGTGAGCCATGGCTCCACGTATTCTTCAGTAAATTTCTCTGTCATTGCTTCATCTTCATGTCTTGGCATGAAACGCCATCAGCTGCAAAGCCTAGAAAGAAATTTCTAAAATCCAACAGTTCTAACACATAATACATAACAATAACTTAATAGAGTATGATTATGCATGGTGACAAACTATGAACACGATGAGAATTCCTTTAACGCCAAAAAGATAACACAACCCGGACACACATCCCATGACTTTTGCAACAGAATACCCAAAGCATCACGATTCGGTTCCCATTGGTAGCCTATGACTTATAGCAGGTTAAATATCCAACCGGTTCATACGAGCCCCCAGCTAGAACCAATCTTAAGACTTGCCTTGTCACACTATGACTCGTAGCGAGTTACAT
>JAUTBS010003338.1:0-22870 GCA_032361285.1 Aequorea victoria
CATATTCATCTGGATTGATTAAAACAGGATTTATTAAAACCTAATTTTTATTAATTAAAATATAAACTATTAAAAAGAGTTTTGTATTTTTTCAACATTGATTTAAGTGATTTTAGGTACTTAAACAAGTTATTACACACTTTCTCAAACAATACCTAAACAAATAAACCACTTCCAAACTGAGCCTTAACTCAAAATGTCAAAACAGAGTTTTGTGAGTCGACCTAGACCTCTGTTGAGTCGACCCAGATAGCCAAAATCACAACAGAATTATAATTGAGTCGACCCAAGTATCTCATAAGTCGACCCAAGCCCATTCCAGCTCTTTGTAGTTTGACAGGTTGAACTTTGAGTCGACCCAACACCTCCCATGAGTCAATCCAAACCCATTCCAGCTCTCTGTAGTTTGACAGACTGAGCATTGAGTCGACCCAACACCTCCATGAGTCAACCCAACCCAAATCAATTCTCGGTAGTTTTGGCAGGCAAGGAATTGAGTCGACCCAATCTATCCCTGTGTCGACCCAAGTGGCACACATTCTCATGAGTCGACCCAAATACCCTGTGAGTCGACCTAAGTCAACGAAACCATGCCAGAGTCGATATATGTCAATCCACCCATTGACCCAGCGCCCAAAATGACCTCATGAGTCGACCCAAATATAAAAACATCATGCCAGTGTTGACCTTACTCGACCCAGACATCGACCATTTGCACCTCACCTACCATGAGTCGACCCAACCCAAACCAGTAGCCTCAAAAATATCTTGAGTCGACACAACTCCTCTTTGAGTCGACACAGCACCAGATAGTACCCTCCAGGAACAACTTGAGTCGACCCAGAAAATCACTGAAGTAGAAAAATAGTATTTTAATGGAGAAAAATATTTTTTATCTCAGAGCATTAAATACCAAAACGTGATCTTCAACGACTACATTAATTCAGAAGATATTGTGGGAATTTATTTTCTTAGCAATCCCAAGAAGATGACTCAAATCTTTGGCAAAGAGTACACAAGATCAAATAAATTAATTACAATATTTCTTCTACAATAAAAAAAAGATTTGATTTACGGTGCATTAAATTTAGAATATAAATTCTGAGACCAAAAACAAATGAAGACAAAGAAAGACATTTATTGCAAGCACTCCTCAAAATCTGAATCATTAAATGCAAAGATTGAAGAGCTAGTGCCTATAAAAAGAGATGATCTTTGAAGAATCAAATAGCACACAGAATACCAGAAGTCAAAGAAATATCTAGAGAGAGAAACCCATCAATCACTCTGATCAGAATATCTATTCATCAATCACACTTTTCAGAAGAGATATCAGAAGTAGAAAGGAGAGATCTTACATCACTCATTCAAGATATTGTATCACTCATTTAAGATCTGAATAATATTTTTTCATCATTGATCCAGAAGAAACCCAGGAATCACTATTCATCATCTTTCTGATCTTTCTTTCAAAGAATTTTTTGTAATATCTACTATAATGAGAGAGTTCATTTCATATTGATATTCTAACATCAAAATACTTTATAAATAACTCTGTACAAGTAGAGGTGAGTCACCTGCTACTGATCTTTGTGTGTAGTATAGCACACAAAGAAAAGATCACAAGTGTTAGAAGCTTGAAAGTTTTGGAACGCAGCTGTGTGAATCTTTGTAAAAAGGTTTGGAGTACACCCGCAAGTGCTTTTTCATAGTGGAGAAATTCTCAAGAGGTGCTTGAGGAGTGGACGTAGGCTTGGATAGCCAAACCACTATAAATCAGCGGTGTTAATCTCTAACTCTTTCTATCTCATATCTTGTTAGTATATATTTACTTGCATATCTAGGTTGGTAGTTATTAATTATTTTAAATAGTTTTTAAAATACAAATTAATTTAAAGACCCTATTCACCCCCATCTAGGATCATTCCTTAGTCAATAAGTTCCTGCATCATTTATCTATTATGGTAGAACCCTTAGATATATGTCTTTCTGTGTTCATTCCTGTCGGAGACACTGTATTGCTACGTGAGGTGTGTTGATCTGGGATAGTGGAGTTGGATGGTATAATTTTTCCAATAGATCTTATCTCACTATCAATTCGTGATTTTGTTATCATTTTGGGTATGGATTGACTCTTTAAATATTATACAATAGTTGACTGCTATTACAAGAGTGTAGTTTTTAATATACCCGAACAATTGAAGTTTTTCTTTCAGGGAGATGTGAGGTTATTGTCGATGGGATTTCATGCAAATTGAATGCTGAGGAAAGGTTATGAAGGCCTTTTGGCTTGTGTTATAAGCACAAAGATACCAAAGATGAAATTAGACGAGCTTTCTATTATAAGGGAGTTTTTGAATGTCTTCCCAGATGATTTAACTGGTCTTCCTCCTGATCGTGAGATTGAGTTCATGATAGATCTTTTGCCTGCTACTGTGCTTTTTTCTAAGGTGCCGTACAGAATGACACCCTTGAAACTGAGAGAGTTGCAGGTACAGTTGCAAGAACTATTGGATAAGGATTTTTTTAGACCTAATGTTTCACCGTGGGGAGCTCTAATTTTGTTTGTAAAGAAAAAGAATGGTTCTATGTAGTTATGCATTGACTACAGGGAGTTAGATAAGGTCACCGTCAAGAATAGGTATCCACTGCCGCATATAGATGATTTGTTTGATCAATTGCAAGGAACTCTGTTTTCCAAGATTGACTTGTGATCTGGTTATCACCAACTAAAAGTTAAGGAGGAGGATATTTTGAAAATAGCCTTTAGGACTCGTTATGGCCACTATGAGTTCTTAGTGATGCCATTTGGTCTCTCTAATTCTCTAGCGTCATTTATGAATTTGATGAATAGGGTTTTCAAGCCCCAGTTGGATCATTTTGTGGTGGTGTTCATTGACGACATCCTAATCTATTCTAAAAGCAAGGAGGAACACAAAGAGCATTTAAGGGCAATTTTTTAGACTCTCAGGGAGAAGAGATGGTATGCTAAGTTTAGCAAGCGTGAGTTCTGGTTGTACATCGTATCATTTCTTGACCATGTTGTCAGTAAGGATGGAGTGCCAGTGTACAGCAGCAAAGTAGAGACTATTGTCGATTAGCCACGACTGACGTCAATGACTGAGATATGTAGTTTCTTGGGACTGACAGGATATTATTGACGGTTTGTGGAAGAGTTTTCCCGTATTGCCTTGCCGCTTACTAGCCTTACTCGGAAAGGGGTGAAGTATGAATGGACTAACGAATGTGAGTACAGTTTTCAGGAGCTTAAATAAAGGTTAACTTCGGCACCAATTCGTACATTACCAACTAAGGCTGGTAATTTTGTGATTTACAGTGATGCATCTCATTAAGGTTTGGGTTGCGTTCTTATGCAGCATGGTAAGGTGATTGTTTATGCTTCTCGCCAATTAAAAATACATTAGAGGAATTACCCCACGCATGATTTGGAGTTGGCAGCTATTATTTTTGCACTGAAAATATAGGAACACTACTTGTATGGAGAGTCCTGTGAGATTTACACTGACCATAAGAGTCTAAAATATATCTTCACTCAAAAAGAGCTTAACTTGAGGTAAAAATGATGACTTGAAATATTGAAAGAGTTTGATGTTGAGATACTTTATCATTCAAAAAAGGCAAACGTGGTGCCAGATGCGTTGAGTAGGAAGTCATTGGGAGTTAGCTAGGCATCGTTAACAGTCCAATACCATTTATTAGAGGATTTGAAGAGGATGGGAGTAGAGGTGATGCATTGTGGAGATACTTCCCTATGTAGTCAGGTGACAGTTAAACCGACCTTGTTGAAGAGAATCCGTGTGATTTAATGTGATGATCTTCAATACAAGAGGAATATGGAAGAGTTGCACAAAGGTGAGATTAAAGATTTTAGCATGGGTGATGATGGAGTTCTTAAATTTAGAGATCGAGTTTGCATACCTACTAGTGGTGAGTTAAAGAATGAGATTATAGCTGAGGCTCATAGTTCTGGGTATATTATTCATTCGGAAGGTACTAAAATATATAGAGATCTTCAAGAGCATTTTTGGTAGATTGGGATGAAGCGGGATATAACAGAGTTTGTAGCGCAGTGTCTTACTTGTCAATAGGTAAAAGTCAAACATCAAAGGCTAGTGGGAAAACTTTAACCCTTACCCTTACCCAAGTGGAAGTGGGAGAATATCACAATGAATTTTGTGTCCGGCTTGCCTCGTACACGTAGTGAACATGACGTTGTTTGGGTGATAGTCGACCGACTTATGAAATTAGCACACTTCATTGCTATCAGTATGACATATACTTTGGATCGTCTAGCACAATTATATGTGAGAGAGATTGTCAGGCTTCATTGTTCACCTGTATCAATTGTTTTAGATCGTGACCTACATTTCGTGTCTAAGTTTTGGGATGCATTGTAGGATGCCATGGGTACTCGGTTAGATTTTAGTTCAGCTTACCACCCACAAACTGATGGACAATCGGAGAGAACCATACGCACATTAGAGGATATGTTGAGAGCTTGTGCTTTAGAGTGGAAGGGTAATTGGGATGATCAGTTATCACTGATGGAGTTTTCTTATAACACCAGTTATCATTCAAGTTTGGGAGTAGCACCATATGAAGCTTTGTATGGAAAAAAATATGGATCCCCATTGTGTTGGTATGAGGTAGGAGAGAGACAACTCATTGGACCTGATCTAGTAGTGGATGCAACGTAAGGGATTATCACCATTTGGAATAAACCCTCAGCGGCTCAGAGTCGACAAAAGAGCTATGCTGATCGACGTAGGAGAGACTTAGAATTTCAAGTTGGGGATATGGTATTCCTAAAGGTTTCACCTTAGAAGGGAATTATTTGTTTTGGCAAAATGGAGAAGTTGAGTCATCATTATATTGGATCCTTTGAGGTTCTAGACAAAATTGGTGAGGTGGCCTAGCGTGTGGCTTTTCCACCTAGCCTCATGGGAGTACATAACGTTTTTCATGTATTGATGCTGAGGAAGTACGTCTATAGCCTGACGCATGTGGTGGATTATGAGCCACTTTGAGATCACGAAGACTTGACATATGAGGAGCAACCCGTTCATATTTTTGATACTAGAAAAAAAATTCTATGAAATAAGCAAATTCGACTTGTCAAAATTTTATAGCGCAATCATAAAGTGGAAGAAGCCACTTAGGAGTAGATCTACATATAATGAGATCTACACAAGTATATAAAAAGGCTATACATATATACGCTAATGTATGTAGATCTACACAAGTATATAATAATGTAAATATAAATAATAATGAGAAAGGAAGAAAGAAAAGATCCTTAGAATCACAAGTCATGCTATGAAATCACTGGTTCGCGCCCTTAGGTCGACTCACCTTGAGGTTGAGTCTACTCAAATCCCTTAGAACTTGAATTCTTCACCTGTGGGTTGACTCACGTGGAAGCTTGGGTCGACTCATGATGGTGATGTCTCGGTTCTTTCTTAGACCTTTTCTTGGGTCGATCCACTCTTATCATGGGTCGACTCATGGGTGCTGCTGTAGGACTTGGGTGGACTCATGAGCTCTTTCGATCGACTCATGGTCGCCTCTGTGGCGTTTATGCGAAGAGTTGCACCTTTGGGTCGACTTATGGCCTTCGTTGGGTCGACTCATGGTTGCTTGTGAGACTTTTTACCGAAAGTATACTCTGTTGGGTCGACTCATGACCTTCATTGTGCCGACTCAAATGCTGGGAATCTTTCTAAAACCTTCTATTTTGGTTCTAAGCTTAGGCCTTGTTTGGGAACTAGTTTAATGAATCTATAAATTAATTAATACTTAGCTTAAAACTTGAATGAACTTCAAAACTTGTTAACGGGGGGCTTCGCTTAATAATTAAATGATGTGTAGTTTAGCATTGATGATTAATGATAGTCTCTTATATTTGCACAAATCAGGGTGACGTTTGACCCATAGATTGTCATTGCTTTTGTGCATTGTGCTTTCCTTGGACCTGAGGTGAGTGGTTTGACATGCTACATATTTTGAAAAATTCTCCATATTCCCAATTAATTTTAAAAAGACACATATATATATTTGCAAAGTCGTTTAATTGTATCGTTATAGAATTCTCATGTAAAACTCATGGCTTATATGTTCAATTATATGTTATACAAGTTTTCTTTACATTTTATGGTGCAATTACGAGATTATTTTGGGACCATGTGAAAGTTCAGGGGACAGATCTCTACGGAGGTGACTTTGGCCAATTGAGGAACAAACCTTACCGGGAGACTGAGGTGACCCTAGTTTCTTAACGGTTTAAGGGACAACCAGGGTTTTCGATGACCTAAACTGGATCGTCTTAGGGAAAAGACCCATGCACCATCCTGTGGTGACTCTATGTTCGATGTTGGATCTAACGGGCCGAGGATCCCGCGAGTATTATTTATGCTGGCACTGGTTACTATTGGTTGTGCTTATACCCAGGCTGATCCAGAGGTATTATTATGGTTTTCAACACATTTTGATGAGTATATTGCTATACAATTATGATATTGACATTATTATGTCCCACGAATGATATTGATATTTTTATGTCCCGAGTATGTAATTGACATCTGTGATGTCCAGTTTTGAAGTATTGTTTACTCGTCATTGATAACGAGATATTGTGATAATTCAAAACATGAATATTTTAACAAAGAGAAAAGATGGTTTGTGCTATCATCATTGTTTATGCTACTTATCTATGCCATGATTATGTTCAATTAAAGATATTTTAAATTTTCCATTTTAGAACTGTATTCTATTATGCATGCTTTCCATTCACCAGTTGTAAGCTGACGTTGTATTCAAACCTTTTAGGTAATCCATGAATGAGTTAGTAGAAGGACTTGGTAGTATCATGGGATCCAGGATTTATGACGTCTTAGGACATTCATTTCATTTGTATTTTGAGACAGTATTATCTTGTTATGAGTTGTCATCTGGACAACATGTTAGTTATTTCCTTAGTGGGTTGTTTTGACCCACAATTGACTATTATGAATTTTGGATATCAAACCCTTGCATTTTTGGATCTTTTAGTATATTGTTAGTTGTTTGAATGATTAAGCCTTTCGTGGCTCATTGCGCCGCGACCCGTGGTCCACGACCAGTCATGCTCCCGAGTTGGGGTGTGACAGGTAGGTTTTCCATCGTCCCAACCTTCCTAAGTTGTGTTGCACGCTTCTCGAGAGAGAATTAATAATCTTTGTCCCTAGTTAAATGTTTTCCTATTTTTCTAGGATAATTTTTTTATTTGGTTTTTTATTAATTCAGACTTGGGTTTCATATCAACGCTTTCCGAGTTGGGTAGGCTTTCAATCGTCCCGACAAACTTAGGTTACGTCTCGTACTTCCTGGGATGTGTAGGCTTTCCATCGTCCCGACCATCCTAGGTTGTGTTGCACGTTTTTCGAGAGAGAATTAATGATTTTTGTCCCTAAATAAATATTTTCAAGTTTTTTAAAGGAATCTTTTATTTGATTTTTTATTAATTCAAGCCTGGGTCGCACATCAATACTTCTTGAGTTGGGTAGGATTTCTATCATCACGCCAACTTAGGTTACATCTCGCACTTTCCGAGATGTGTAGGCTTTCCATCGTTCCGACTAACTTAAGTTACATCTCGCACTTCCTGTGATGGGTAAGCTTTCTATCGTCCTGACCACACCATGTTGTGTAACACGCTTTCTGAGAGAAAATTAATGATTTTTATCCCTAGATAAATGTTTTTATATTTTTTAGGAGAGATTTTTTATTTGACCTTTTTATTAAGTCAAACATGGATCGCGTATCAATACTTCCTGAGTTGGGTAGGTTTTTCATTATCCCGACCACCCTAGGCTGTGTTACGTGCTTACCGAAAGAAAATTAATGATCTTTGTCACTAGATAAATATTTTCACGTTTTTCTAGAAGAATTTTTAATCTGATTTTTTTATTAATTCAAACTTGGGTTGCGTATCAATACTTTCTGAGTTGGGCAGGCTTTCCACCATCCTGACCACTCTAGGTTGTGTTGCACAATTTTGAGAAAGAATTAATGATCTTTGTCCCTAGATAAATATTTTTATATTTTTGCAGGATAATTTTTTATTTGATTTTTTTTATTAATTCAAACTTGGGTCGCGTATCAATATTTTTCGAATTGGGTAGGTTTTCCATCATCCTGACCAACTTAGGGTACGTCTCTCCCTTCCCGGGATGGGTAGTCTTTCTATTGTCCCGACCATCCTAGGTTATGTTGCACTCTTTCCGAGAGAGAATTAATGATCTTTGTCCCTAGATAAATATTTTTACGTCTTGTTAGGAAATTTCTTTCTTTGTTTTGTTTTTTGAATTCAGACTTGGTTGCCTATCAACGTTTTCTGAGTTGAGTAGGCTTTCCATTGTCCCAACCAACTTAGTTTACATATCGGACTTCATGGTATGGGTAGACTTTTCATTGTTCCAACTATTCTAGGTCGTGTTGCATGCTTCTCAAGAGAGAATTAATGATCTTTGTTCCTAGACAAAATGTTTTTACATTTTTCTAGAGAATTTTCTTTATTTCATTTTTTATTAATTCAGATTTGGGTTGCGTATCAACGCTTCCCGAGTTGGGTAAGCTTTCCATCATCCCGACCAACTTAGGTTACATCTCGCACTTCCCGGTATGGGTAGGTTTTCAATCGTTCCGACCATCCTAGATTGTATTACATGCATCCCGAGAGAAATTAATAATCTTTGTCCCTAGATAAACATTTTTAAATTTTTCTATGAGAATTTTTTTATTTGGTTTTTTATTAATACAGACTTGGGTTGCCTATCAACGATTCCCAAGTTGGGTAGGCTTTCCATTGTCCCGACCATTTTAGGTTACGTCTCACACTTCTCGGGATTGGTATGCTTTCCATCGTCCCAACCACCCTATGTTGTGCTGCATTCTTTCCGAGAGAGAATTAGTGATCTTTGTCCCTAGATAAATGTTTTCACATTTTTTAAGCAGAATTCTTTATTTAATTTTTTTTATTAATTTAAACTTGGGTCGCGTATCATTGCTTCCCGAGTTCGGTAGGCTTTGCATCATCCCGACCAACTTAGGTTACATCTCGCACTTCCCGGGATGGGTAGATTTTCTATCGTTCTGACCACCCTAGGTTGTGTTGCACGCTTCTTGAGAGAATTAATGATCTTTGTTCATAGGCAAATATTTTAACTTTTTTATGGATTTTTTTATTTAGTTTTCCATTATTTCAGACTTAGCTTGTGTATCAATGCTTCCCGAATTGGGTAGAATTTCTATCGTTCCGACCACCCTATGTTGTGTTGCACGTTTCTTGAGAGGGAATTAATAATCTTTGTCCTAGAAAAATGTTTTCACATTTTTAGGTGAATTTTCTTATTTGTTTTTTTTTTTAATTCAGACTTCGATTGCATATCAATGCTTTTCGAGTTGGGTAGGTTTCCATCATCCTTACCAACTTAGGTTATGTCTCACATTTTTTGAGATGAATAGGTTTTCTATCGTCCCGACCACCATAGATTATGTTGCACACTTCTCGAGAGAAAATTAATGATCTTTGTCCCTAGATAAATATTTTTACGTATTTCTGGGGTAATTTTTTTATTTAATTTTTTTATTAATTAAACTTGGATTGCGTATCAATACTTTTTGAGTTGGGTATGCTTTCCATCGTCCTGACCAACATAGATTACATCTCGCACTTCTCGGGATGGGTAGGCTTTTCATCGTCCCGACCACCTTAAGTTGTGTTGCACGCTTTTTGAGAGAGAATTAATGATCTTTGTCTATAGATAAACATTTTCATATTTTTCAAACAGAATTTTTCGTTTTATTTTTTTTATTAATTGAAACTTGGATCGCGTATAAATACTTCCCGAGTTGAGTAGGCTTTCCATTGTCCTGACCAACTTAAATTACATCTCGCACATCCAAGGATGGGTAGGCTCTCTATTGTCCCGACCACCCTAGATTGTGTTGCAAGTTTCTCGAAAAAGAATTAATGATTTTGTCCCTAGATAAACGTTTTCACAATTTTCTAAGGAAATTTCTTATTTGATTTTTTTTATATTAATCCAAACTTGAGTCGCGTATCATTGCTTTTGTAGTTCGGTAGACTTGCCATCGTCCTGACCAACTTAAATTAAATCTCGCACTTCCCGGGATGAGTATGCGTTCCATCGTCCTGACCACCTTGGGTTGTGTTGCACGCTTTTCGAGAGCCAATTAATGATCTTTGTCTGTAGATAAATACTTTCATATTCTTTTAGGAGAATTGTTTTATTTAATTTTTTATTAATTCAGACTTAGGTTGTGTATCAATACTTCTTGAGTCAGGTAGACTGTCCATCGCCCCGGCAAACTTTGTTTACATCTCGCACTTCCAGGTATGGGTATGCTTTCCATTATTTTGACTACCCTAGTTTGTGTTGCACGCTTCCCGAGAGAATTAATAATCTTTGTCCCTGATAAATGTTTTCATATTTCTTTAGGAGAATTTTTTATTTGATTTTTTATTAATTCAGACTTGGATTGCGTATCAACGTTTCTCGAGTTGGGTAAGTTTTTCATTGTCCCGACAATCTAAGGTTACATCTCACAGTTCTTGGGATGGGTAGGTTTTTCATCGTCCCGACCACCATAGGTTGTGTTGCACGCTTTTCGAGAGAGAATTAATAATTTTTATTCCTAGATAAATGTTTTCACATTTTTTTAAATAAATTTTTTTATTTGTTTTTTTTATTAATTCAAGCTTGGTTCGCACATCAATACTTCTTGAATTGGGTAGGCTTTCCATCATCCTGACCACCCTAGGTTGTATTGCACTCTTACCGAGAGAAAATTAATTATAATTGTCTCGAGATAAATATTTTCACGTATCTTTAGGAGAATTTTTTTATTTAGTTTTTTATTAATTTGGACTTGGGTTGCGTATCAACGCTTCCCGAGTTGGGTAGGCTTTCCATCATCCCGACTAACTTAGGTTACATCTCGCACTTTCCAGAATGGGTAGGATTTCCATCGTTCCGACCACCCCAGGTTGTGTAGCACGCTTCCCAAGAGAGAATTATTGATTTTTGTCCCTACATAAACATCTTTACGTTTTTTAGGAGAATTTTTTATTTGACTTTTTTATGAATTTAAACTTGGGTCGCATATCAATTCTTCTCGAGTTGGGTATGCATTTCATCCTCCCGACATTTTAGAACTCCTATATTATTTTTGAACAATCTGAGTTTGGGTGGCAGAAAAATAGTCACTTTTGGGAAATTTTAATAAATCCTACAATAATCACTTAAGGATGACCTTTATATGGAAAAAAGGTCTATGAGTATAGTTTCACCCAAAATTTGTAAATCTCAATTTGGTAGGACAGATTTCGAGAAATTGAATTTTTTCCAAACAGATCTATTTTTGGACAGTCTGTGTTCAATAAATTTTCACCGCTATCTCTGATAACTTTTAGGTCTCAGTTTATTCATGGAAATCTTAGAATATATCTCCCTGCAAATTAACTTTCATAATTTTTTATGAACTTTTAGTAATTAATGTCGAATTTATAAGAGGGGTTCTAGAATTTGAAAATCTAAAATTTTTGAGTAAAATGGTGTTTCATGGGAGAACAAGTACCATGATCTAGAGACTTGAGTTCTTATCAAATCTACTGAAATTTAGAACTAATGAGATCTATTTTGTGATAACCAAAGTCAAATGATCCTTTAGACAAAGGAAGCAAGAAGTTCATTTATAGGAGTCCATAAAGGAAGAAAGGTTCCATATCTAAGGAGTTAGGTTACCTAAGCTTAAAAAAGAAACATAAGTCATTCTCATTCACGTATATAGATGATAATTGATGTTGATGCTCCTATTTGGGTGTATTACATAACTTAGATACCCAAGAGTTAGTCGTGGAAGGTGGTGCAATGCCTCGAAGTTTAAGAGATGGTCTTCGCGTTGGTCGACAATCAGTGAAAATGGCTAGCAATGTCATAATGATTTGTACACTATAATTTTTTTTCTTGGTTTTTGAATAACTCTATGGATCATATGTTGTTATCATGTTTTTCAAATGATTAAACTATTATACTTATGAAAGAGTTTATGAAAGATGTTTTCTCTTCAAAGAGATATTGTGAGCATGTGTTGCTCGCGTAAATGAAAATATATTTCCTATTTAAAGATAGACAGTATGATCACGTGTTGCTTGTGAATGTGAAAACATATTTTTCTAAAAATATATTATATTATCGGAAGGTGCCAAGTTGTTCCGAGTAACCATCCTGAGTTGTTTGCCCAAAAGTGAGCGTTATTTTACCTCGAAAGGTGCGTTGCCCAAAAGGGGGTGTTTTCTAGCACCTACCACTAGTGATAAAGAGTGACCCTCATCTTTACCACTCTATTTTAGTGAGTCGTGAATGAGGTCAAGGTACCGTGGGAACTTCCGGTCGTGAGGTAGATAGCTACTTGACCACTGGAGGACATAGTATCTGTGTATACTTGTGAGAAAGTATTAAATGCTTTTAAAATACTTATAGGTTGGGATAAAGAGCCGTGTGTTGTGTGGGATTCCTTTTAAAGATTTAAATATTGAGCCATAGAGCCGTATATTGGAAGATCTGAAAGTTATTTATAAAACTTTTTAAAGTTTGGCTAGAGAGCCGTATGTTGAGAATAAAACCCTCTGCATAAGTTGCATGTGAAAGTTTTTTGTATATTTTTTTTTTTATAAAATATCTGTTGAAGAGTTGCTTAAAAGCGTGAAGTTTTAGCTTTTAAAAGCTTATTATCTATGTTGAAATCCATGTTTGAACAACACTTATGATGTTTTGAAATGAAAGCTTCTATAGTAGGAAAAGATGTTTTCAACTCCATTTTTTAGAACAGTGTTTGAGAAAACTTATGAAATCTTTATAATCAATTTTCTTATGTTGTTGTGTTATACTTTTTATTATGATGATAAGCCCACTCTCTTGAATTATTTTTGGTTGCAGATCTTATTTCAGGTAGATGTTTTGTCCACCGTGGTACGATTATAGTCAAAAGAGGAATTTTGTTATGTGTTCTAATTATGAGACCTAAATGGGATCTTTATGAAGAGTTTTTAATAGGGATGAGCAGTGGCATTCTTGTATATTATTGGAGATTGTGTATTCCATGTGTTGTTGTAAAGTAAGTTTATGTTGATGTAAGTTTTATTCAAGTAATGTGTTGAAGGATAAGAGTGAGTATGAATATGATATTTTAATGGATACAAATTTCAATAAATGTGAGCGTGATGAGTTGTGTCACACCATTTTGAGCATGTAAAGCATTCTCAGGGGAGTGGGTGTGACATGAACACTTCAATGAATTGATCTAGATATGGCGAGAAGGCCTTGCTTATTAAGCCACGACTAGAGCATTAGTCAATCTAAATGGCATCACAAAGATTTCATAATAGCTGTAGCTATTTTGAAAAGCCATTTTTGGTATGTTCTCTTCTTTGACCCATAATTGGTGATAGCCAGATCTGAGATTGATCTTGGGATATCACTTTGAACCTCTCAGTTCATTTGATTAATTCGTTGATCCTTGGAAGTGGATAGTTGCTCTTCACTGTGACCCTATTGAGTTAGCGATAATCGATGCAAAACTATAAGGATCAATACTTGTTCTTGATGAAATGAGTTGGTTCTCCTCAATGCGACGTACTCGGTCTAATGAATCTGTTCTACTAGAACTCTTCTAACTACGTCTTCAATTCCCAGAGTTACGTCGGTGCCATTCGATATGGGTGCCACACCTAGTTGTAACTCAATACGAAAGTCCAATTCTCGATGGAGTGGCAATCTAGGTAACTCCTTGAAAAAACATTGGTGTGGTCACATACGATTCGTGGAAGTTCTAGACTTAATCGACTCTCTTCATTGAGTATCAAACTTGCACGTCTTTTGGTTAAGCCATCATTCTATTGAGTTTTTTGGCCTATTTTAGATAAAGAACTATGGATACCCCCCTTAAATTGGAAACAAAACCCATTCGGGGTATAAGTCATTATCTTCTTTTGGTAACTGTCAATCGTGGCCCGGTGGCTTGATAACCAATCCATCCCTAAGATAACATTGTAGTTGAACATCTCAATGATTTGTAGATCGCAAGCTAGGAGAATACCTAACAACCCTGTCTTGCAAGACTTACATATCAAATTTTTGTGAGTATGACCCCTCCAAGGGTGATGCTACTGTCATTTATTTCTTGAAAGGTTCAGATGAGAATCCCAAGGATAAAGTACACGCATTCGAAATGAAAGAATGTGAAGCTCTAAGGTCAAATAAACTTTTACCCAAGAATGGTTGAATATCTGTCACACCCACTCCCCTGAGGTGCTTTACCTGCTCGAAGGGGTGCGACACAAACATACAAAACCCATTCACACAAACAACCATCAATTCTCTTAGAGAGCATTTAACTTAATAACTTCGATTCTACTTGAAAACTTGAGTTGTCGGCATAATCATACACAATCATCGGGATATATGATCCCCAAAACATATAAGTGTTAGGTCGTCTCTCGGCCATCATAAAATCTGTTTCGATAACATTCCAAACTCAAAAATAGATAACAAAAACTCTCTTCCATTTCTTCCTTGACATTATGATGAACGAATCTCTACCCAGAGATAGCATCTGCAATTAAAAAGGTTACATGAGGGTGGAATTAGCATTATAATGGAATAAGAGATATATAAAATAGCTTCAATACTCAATGGTAGAGCTGAGAATGTCTCGGTCTAAGGAGAGGCACCATTCATTGAAGACTTAGAGGTCAGTGATTTATGATTTCACTTTCTAAGTTTGTTCTTCAACCTTTTAAACCATGTAAATATAGTATTTATGGGATTTAGAATAAAAGGAAAAGTGATAAAACACACATAAAAAAAAACCTAACTCATGGAGTTATTCTAAAATTTTATTTTAGAGTTTTAAGAACTAAAATGTGTAACGAGGATTACACCCTATATAAAATTAAATTCTAGATTTTTTGGGGTTATGTTAATATGTATAAAACGTGAATGATTTTTATTGAGATTTAAGAAGATGATTTAATACTCCAACTCTAATTTTGAAATTTCGAGTGTATAAAGGCAGATTCAAACCCAATTTTAGGAAATTTTAATTAAATCTAGAAAAAATTTCTTGAGATGATACGTATATAGAAAGAAAGGTTTGAGGGTTTAGTTTCACCCAAAATTTATACAACTCATTTTATTCAACCGATTTTGAGTAATTAACTTTTTCCCAATCAGGGACCGAAATGAACTCAGTTTTTTTGTAAAAATTATTAGACATATTTTCAGATTGAGTTGGGAGTTGAGAACTTCAAGTTTCCTAACACCTTAATCTAACTCTAAAAAATATTGTAAAAGAAATTACAGAGATATTTACCAATTTATTTTGAATTTTTATGAAGGTGTCAGAATTTGGGAATTTGAAAAACTCAATGGAAATGACTTTCCAAGTGAAACTATGTACCTAGACTTGGAGATTTGAGCTCTTAGCAACTCTAATAAACAATTAATACTTATAAGAGTATTATTATAATAATATAATACTAAGTGTTCTTTAAGACCAATGGGATAAAAAGTTGGGTGTTAAAAATCCATGAAAAAAAATGTTTTGAACCTATGGACATGAGTCATCTTAGATTCATCTAATGGACATTAAGGCCCTGTTTGGTACACATTTTTTTCTGTTTTTTGGAAGAGAATCCAAAAAAAAATTAAAACGCGTTTGGTGAGGGTTTTTTCGAAAAATAGTTTCCCATTTTTCAGAAAATTGAGTTAAAAATTTAGAAAAATGGGAAAACAGCAAAAGTATATTTTTTAACTTTTTGAAAATAGCTAAACAGTGAAAACATCTGGACGTGTGAATATAAAAATTGGAAATAGTGCAAACGTAAAATAAAATATACAAAAAATGGTCACCAAATATTTTTTCATAATTTCTTGCACAAAAAAAAAATTCTGAACTATAAGAACCAAATGTATTTTATCTTCTAATATTACTCTGAAAACTCTTTCTAGAAATACTTTTTGAAAACAGTTTTCAAAATTCGCAACCAAACGTGCCCTAAGGGACCAACATTCTCGTGCTTAAATACATATGAGAAATAAGTTGATTTTTATACATGAGTGGTTATGAAACTTAGGTCTCGAAGAGGTATCCGCGGACGGAGGAGCGACGCCTCAGGATTAAAGAGGTGGACTTTGTAACGCTCAAATCAGGTGAGAGTGGCTAGCTATGTTATAATGAAATATCATGATTGAAATGTTTATCTTGAAATATTTTGATACCATTGAATGAGTTATGAAATTATGTTTATCTTTTGTACGAAATTTCTTGACCTTGAAATTATGATAGTTTTGATCAACAAAGGTGATATCTTGCATGAAATGAGAAAGTCTTGATGCATATTTTGAAAGAATTTGGGTATGACCCGTGCCTAAAGGCACTACAAACATAACTTAAATTCAATTAAAATATATTATATTTTAATATTTTAAATTTGCATCTAAAATAATTATCAATCCAATTTAATTTCAATTAAAATGGACCATATTTCAATACTTAAAATATAATTTGAATGAAATTCACTAAGTAAACAATATATCTTAACCATTGAATTAATAAGATCACAATTCTAAAGGCACTTTTAAATACAAATTTAATTAATTAAATAAAACTTTAATTATAAGTAAAAAGTTTAATTATAAATTGAGATAAAAAATAAAATAAAATTAAAGATGATAAAAAAGTAAGTTTAAAAGATCTCAACCATTAAAATTGATACATATAACAAATGTCACACCAAAAATCCACCTCTCTTGTAATATAGATATGTGGGTTTGTTTGTGTAAACAGAGAGAGAAAATGTCACATAGAATATTTTTAAAAAGTATGAGTTATTTTATTTTATAGATTTAAAATTAATTTTAAATAATAAGTATTAAAAAATTAATAAATAAACTATTAGAAATTGTGAAAAATATATGATTAAAAAGATACAAAAAGTAGACTTTTAAAACAAAAGGTATTTAATATGATAAACAAAATATAAAAAGATGAACACAATCTTAATCATTAAATTGATAAGATATCAATTCTCAAATAACTTTTAAACAAAAACCTAATTAATTAAATATAAATTGGGTCAAAAAAATCAAATTAAAGAAAACAAAAAGTAAGTTTGAAAAAGAGTAAAAAATGAATTTAAAAATGGATCAAAAGTGGGTAAAAAGTAAACACCACATATTAACCATTGATTAAACATGGAGACATAGCAACCCTTAGATTGACACATAAATGTCACTATCATTGTTCACCTCCCTTGTAATATAGATAGATGGTTGGAGACCCACAAATTAATTTTTTAATTTTTTAATTATCTTATATGTGATAATATTTTATTTTTTGTGAAAAATAATAAATTGATATTTTCTTTCAATATTTTAAAATTAATAGGACATTTGATGGGATATTTGTCCTATGTGGTAATTTTAATGATTGTGATCTTTTTAATTTAATTGTGTCATTTAAACTAATGACCCAAATGTCAATTTTAAACCTTTTAAATTTTAATTATAAAGTTTTCGGATTTAATGAGTTTAATTATTAATTAATTACAACTCTATAATTAATCAATCATCCAATAATGTCTTAATAAGTTAACTTAATTAAAACCTAATTTCAGTATGTATATTATCGTCCAATAACTTAGTACTCTTTTAAGTCCAAACAAACAGGTCCTAACAGTGTACAATAGTGAAATAATCAACCCTTAGCATATCTCCGTCCGGATGCCAGGAAAGTCCCATCCGAACGGAGAACAACAGAGGAGGGTTTCAGTTCCAGGGTTCCTCCGTCCGGACGCCGGACGAGCTCTGTCCGAACGGAGAACTCTCGAGAGCTCATCGTCCACAACAACGAGCGCCGTACGGACGGTGGTGAGTTTCGTCCGGACGGAACGTCGACAGAGAGCCAAACACAAGTTCTTTAAATCAAGATTTTTGATTCGTTTTTGATTCCCTTCATCAAGATTGTGTTTTTATGCATAAAAGGATTTATCTAACATATTTCCAACGAGTTTTTCAAACCAAAACAATAAAAATCTTAACTTTGATTCTCATGCATATATACACATATATATATATATATATTGATTTTGATTATATACATATTTCGTATAATCAATGTGTATGGTTCTCGATTTTCAATATGAAATCTATAAGATTAATAAGTTTCTAATCTATTATTTATGTTCAAAATCTGATATATATATATATATATACATTTGATTATATAAATGGAAGAATCAAAGAGAGAGAAAGGAGAAACCAACCGGGAATCAAGAATTCGACGATGAATCCGACGACGGTGGATGACGGCTGTGGCTCGACGATGGTCCGGTGGTGCAGGTGTGCCGCATGTGGTTTAGGCTTGGAGTTGAGAGGAGAGGAAGAGAGGAGATGCAGGAATGGGTTTGAGAGAGAGAGAGAAAGGGTTGGAATGTTGAGAGAAAGAGGGAGTACGTGAGAGAGAGGGAGAGTTAGAATACGGAGATTAAAGAGGGAATGAGGAGAGGGTTTAGGAAGGGATTAGCTGAAATCCCCCAAAAATCTCCAAAATTCTATCATTTTCTAAATTTTGAAATTCCAACTTCCATAGTTAAAAATCTGCTGCCATAACCAATCTTCCCAAAACTGAATTTCTTCTAATTAAAATTCTATCATTTATTTAGTTATTTTGTTCCTTATTAAAATTAAATTAATTCTTAAATTAGATTTCTTGAATTTCCACATTTCTGATTTTTAATTAACGTTAACGAATTGATTTTTAATTAATGTTTGAATTAATTATTATTCCAATTATTTGTGTATTTTCAATTAACTGGTTTTAATTAGATAATTTATCGTTTTATTTGATTATCTCTTACTAAGTTAGTTTAATTTAATTAACAGATTTCAATTAACCAATTTAATTATTTAATAATAAATTTTAAAATTAAATAATTTATCAATTTTTACAATCGATCTAATTTTAAGTTGCCAGCGTGCTTACATTTCATCATTTTGGAGCGAATTTTTTCAAGAGATTGGCAAGTACCATTTGGATTAGCTCAACACCAGTGAAGAAGAAGCTGAAAAAGTTCTCAAAGAGATGGACAAGAGAAATGCGATTGATCTCTCAGCATTAAAAAACTCCCTTGGTGGATTTTTCTAGAACACGCGGTTGTACAATTCCATTCGGTCTTCTTCTGTAGAGAAAATGTCCAGAGAGTCGCAGGCAGAATTGCTGACAAATGCTAACCTTCGCCTTTCCAATGTTGAAGTCAAAGAAAACTTGCTGAAATTGATTTGAGGGACGTTCAATGGAAGAATGAGTTGGAGATTCTAGATGCTAAGAAGAAGGAATCCACATCACTGCTTCTTAAGTAAGAGAAATAACTATTCAAATTGCAAGCTGATGTTTCAAGCCTCAAGGACAATATTTCCATCATTAAAAGTACTCCAGTTCAGAGTGATGCAGATGCTGAACATTTGAAAAAGACGAGGGAGCTTCTAGAAGCCACTCGCAAAGAGTTGATAGACTTTAAAGTTATTCCTTAGCTTCTTTATCTCTTTTTTCTTTAGAACTTTGTCATGTAGCAGTCGTTTCATTTATGAATAAATGAACTTTATTTCTCTTTTTTTCTTTAATTCAAACAACTTACTGCTTCCATTAACAGCCAAGCAACCAAGACAATATTTTTCTTAATAATAATAACTGAACTTGAAATAAATTCCAAGTTGCCTACGTACCCAAAAAGGGATCAAGTCAAACGTAGTTCATGTTTTATTTATAAGTTTTTTGAACGTCCTAACTTTTGCCTAGACTGTCATTTTCAAAGTTTTCAATCTAGTAGGGTTTATTTATTTATTATTATTTACCATTCATAGTTTTAAACTCATGCGGATTAGGCGTAACATGCAGTTTAGGATCGTACATTATAGAGAATTGAACTATTCAAAGATAGTATCATTTTAAGAATTTGCCATTAATGGGTTCAATTCTTAAACCGTCTTCAGCAGCTAGTTTGTAGGCACCACTTGAATAAACTTCTTGTACCACACATGATCAATCCCACTTGAAAGTGAATTTATTTCCAGTTTGATGGGTAGTGATAATAGGCCTTCTCACAGCGAGCACCAACTCTCATTTTTGAAAAGATCGAAGATGGACCTTCTTGTTGAATGCTCTACAGAGGCGAGCTTGATAGCATTCTAGACGTTGATGTGCTTCTAGCCTTTCTTTGTCCAGAGCTTCCAATTCTTCAATACATAAAACGAGCATTGTCTTTTTGAGTGAGGCCATCTTGAATGGCAATCCGCAGAGATGGAATTTGACGTTCAAGAGGAAGACCAACTTCAGCTCCATATACTAATGCATAAGGTGTAGCTTGTGTAGATGTTCGGTGAGTAGTTCGATATGCCCAATGAGCTTTTCCAATTCTCTCATACCAATCCCTTTTTGACTTAGCCACTACTTTCTTCAGAAGATTGAAAAGGATTTTATTGAATGCTTCTATAAGACCATTTTCTGGTGCATTATACATGGAAGAATTGTGTTGCCTGAAGAAGAACTTCTCACAAAACTTATTCATCAATCTATTATATAAAGATTTTTCATTATCTGTGATGATGTAGCGTGGTACACCATATCTAGATATGATGTTGGTGCGAATGAAATCCACTACAGTTTCTTTTTTTACTTCTCTCAATGGCACAACTTCAGCCCATTTTGAGAAGTAATCAGTAGTTGCAAGAATATAGAGATGTCCCTCCAAAGATTTTTTTAGAATCCCTACAACATCTAATCCCCATGCATCAAATGACCAAGAAGCAATAGTCGGATGTAGCGGCTCAGGCAGTTGATGTATGAAGTTGGCATGAAATTAACAATATTGATACATTTTTGCATACTCCATGCTATCTTTGACCATGGTAGGCCAGTAATATTCCATTCGTTTGATTCGAAAGTGAAGTTTAGGGCCTGATTGATGAGCCTTACATATGCCAAAATGAACTTCTTCCAAGTCCTACATTGCTTCAATCTCACCTAATCAACAAAAGAATAGTCATTCAAAGGAACGACGATAAAGCATATCTTTGTAGTATAGAAATCGTGGAGCATGATACTTTATGTCTGTTTTCATGCGTAGGTCATCAGGTAATCTTTCATATTGCAAGTAATCGATGAATGGTTGCCGTCAATCCTCTTTCTCAATTTCAAAGACTGAAATAGCGTGAACGTTTCCTATGTCATCTTCTTCATCATCGAAGACTGGAGGGATCACCCATCTTTGACAGACTGTAACTTGTGCTTTTTGATCAGGTAATGGGAGAGTTGATGCAAGCCTTGCAAGTGCACCCGCCTGTCTATTTTTATTTCTTGGCATGTGTTCTAGAGTGACGCCGACAAGCCATCCAATTAGACTTGTTGCGTAATTATGATAATGCATCAACTCAGGCTTTTTTACTTTGTAAGTATTGAGGACTTGATTGATTATCAACTTTGAATCCTCATATACCTTGAGTTGCAACTGCTTTGTGTCTACATCCATTTTCAAACCAAGAATCAGAGCTTGGTATTCAACTTGATTATTGGTGCAATGATGCATAAGAGTGAAAGAATAGGGCAACACATCCCCTTCTGGTGTAACAAACACTATACCAGCTCTAGCACCATCACGATGAGCTGTGATATTCAAGAGTTACCCTAGAGGGGTGAATAGGGTCTTTTAAATTCCTTTTAGTTTTTAAAATCTTTTAAAATAATATCAGTAATATATATATTTATGGATAAATATGAAAGCAGTAAAGAGATAGAGATAGAAGAATGACACCGTGATTTTTATAGTAGTTTGGATATCACAGCCTATGTGCACTCCTCAAGTTTTTCTTGAGATTTTTCTACTATGAGAGCACTTACGGGTGTGCTTCAAACCTTTTATAAGCTATCACCAAGCTGCATTCCAACAAGCTATCACTAAGCTGCGTTCCAAAGTCCTCAGACTTCTAGAACTTGTGATCTAATATTCTAAGTTTTTTCTAAAGATTTTCAGGCTGCTATCTAAAGTCCTTAGACTTCTAGTACTTGTAATCTTTCTTTTTGTGTGCTAAATAACACACAAAGTGAAGTACAGTGTGACTCACCCTTACTTATACAAAGAGTGGTTACAAATGAAATACTCTCTGTAAAGAGTTAATATTTGTACATTGTACCACTGTGATGAAGAACCCACGAACAAGATGATGAATAGTGATTTGCTGGGTCTCTTCTGAATCAATGATGAGAGGATTTGTATCTGATCTTGAATGAGTTATACAAGATTCCTTCATTCTATTTCTGATATCTCTCTTGGAAAGAGTAATTGATGAAAAGATATTATGTTCTTGTGTATGATGGGTTTTTCTCTTTAAATATTTTTGTATGATAAAGTAATGATTTCTTTGGTCTGGTTTACTTGATTCTTGAGAGATGCTGCCTTTTTATAAGCTCTTTCTTCAACCTTTGCATTTAATGATTCTAATACTGAGGAGTGCTTGCAATAAATATCTTGTTTTGTCTTCATTTGCTTTTGGTCTCAGAATTTAAACTCTAAAATTAATACGCCGTAGATCTGATTTGCTTTTTGCTGTAAAAGGGTATCTGGCAATTAATTCTTGTGATCTTGATTTTACTTTTTTAAAGATTTGAAGCATCTTCTTGGGATTGCTACTGAAACAAATCCCCACAAATACTCCCGATTGAATATAGTCGTTGA
>JAUTBS010003339.1:0-14790 GCA_032361285.1 Aequorea victoria
GGGGGGGGGGGGGGGGGGGTTGGTTTAGATTTGTATGCTCCTGGGGTTTGCCCCTTGTATTCTTGTAAGTTTTTTTTCATTTATACACATTTAATTACCCAAAAAAAAAAAAAAATGGTCCGACAGCTAGGGTACGAAAGGGGAAGGTGTTAGGCACCCCTCTCGCCCGATCCGAAGATCAGTCTTTACTTAACCGTTCTATTTCGTTATTGTCTTAAATTTATTAAAAGAAACACATACAGAAAGGGTGTTGAAGAGAGAACATCAAAAAACAAACAATAAAACATGGCCTAACCTAAAACTAAATCTTTCTATGCATGCTTACACTCAAAGGCATGTCAAAAGGGGAGATGGAAACATATCAGTGCAGTTGATGCGTATAAAAGCATGCAGTTCAAAACATAAAATTACAGAAGAAGCTACTAGAAGCCACTGGTTTTAAACAGAGGTGGCGCCCACCACCTCAAACCTAGCGCGCGCTACTAGAACATGGCATGCGCCACATTTGGGCTCTCTGAAAGTGGCGCGCATCACTATAGCAGAGTGAACTAGACACCAGGAGGTCCAAAAGGGACTACTATTTTTAAGAAAAATACTGTGCTCTTGTTTAGGTGTTTTTAATACGAAGAGGAGAAAGAAAATATAGCAATTCACATAAGATTTTTGACAAATAATCTAAATTCTATATTTCATGCATTTCTAAAACTAAGAGTGCGAAGAAGAAAGAAAAAGAAGATGTTTTCTATTTAAACGAAAAATATGCTTAAACAAAAAACATAAAAAAAAACCAGGGAGAACGAGACCAATGGCCTCTTTCTCCCCTTTTACTAAGTGAAAAGAATTTTAAGAGAAAAAAGGATGAACAAAATAAAAATAAAAGATGAAAGGAGAAGAACTTACTCTATATCCCGAAAGAAAAGTGAAGTTTCAAGCAATTTTCGTGACTTTTACTCACGTACGACACGTCCTCAGGAGGCCTTCCTTGCGATCTTCGAGTCCTCCGAGTCTTTCCAATGCAAAGGTTTCTGACTTGTGAGGGATTCAAGTTGTGTATAGGTCGGGAGTCGATTCTATAGAGATTCGATTCTCAGATGTATCGGGGTCATTTTGAGGTGGAGGGGAGGATCCTATTTATAGAGTTTGGGTGTTGGTTCTGTGGAGGTTTGACACTCAGGGAGCACTCTTTTGGCTTCGGAAAGGGTCTTATTTATAGAGTTTTGGAAAAAAGCTAACTTGGTGCCAAAGGCTCCTCTCAAGGTGGCATTCACCATGTGGAAGGGGGCGTGCATCACTTTGAGGTGGCATGCGCCATGTTAGGATGGAGGGAAATGGCTTGGCGCCATGTTGGCGGAGGGAAGCGGCTTTGCGCCATGTATGGGAGGAGGGAAGTGGCGTGGCACCATGTTGGGGAGGAGGGAAGTGGTGTGGCGCCATGTCATGGAGGAGAGAAGTGACGTGGCTCCATGTTATAGAGGAGGGAAGTGGCTTGAGGTTTGTTTTTGGTTTCTTAGGTGTTTTTAGGGTGTTTTGGGATGCATTGGAGTACTCCTTGGACTCTTGGACTCCTACAAAAGCTCCTTTGACGCGACTGATGTATGCATTCATCATCGGAAAAGTTTGCATTAGCTCGAGCCAGCCTATGTTCGGTTTAGTCAAAATTGGGGTGTCTACAATTGTCCCTCTTTGACAGAACTCTCACCGCAAAGCGTGGGTGAGTGAATGTCAAAGTACCATAGACAGTCCCTTTTGATTAAACCGTTCATTTGGCTAAGAAAATAAGAAAACAAAAATGTGCAAAGCGAAATGGTCGTGCTTGAGTTTGTATCAAACTTCCTACGTACTCCGTTTGAAAGGATCAGACCAGTGCAGTTCATAGAGACAAAACAGACAATGCAGTGATAACAAAGGCTAAAGACCTAGTGGTGACTCCACAAAGTTATGCAAGAAAAGACATGTTTAAGGTTGCGGGGGATCGAAAAGAAACAAATAAACCAGTTTAACGTCATGAAGGACTGCTTATTCAGTTTAAGGTCATGTAAAATTGAGTTTAGACAAATTTTTTCACGTTTTCCAACGGATCTTGAATTAATTCGAACTTAGATTACATATCAATGCTTTTTGAGTTGGGTAGGCTTTCGATCGTCCCGACCAACTTGGGTCATGTTGCATGTTTTCTAAGAAGGGAATTAATGATCTATATCCCTAGGAAAATGTTTTTACACTTTTCTAGAGGAATTTTTTTTATTTTAATTAATTGAAATTTGGGTCGCGTATCAACGCTTCCTGAGTTGGGTAGGCTTTCGATCGTCCCGACCAACTTAGGTTGTATTTCAACACTTTCTGATAGGAAATTAATACTCTTTGTCTCTAGATAAATGTTTTCACATCTTTCCAGAGGAAATTTTTTTATTTTGTTTTGATTAATTCAAAACTTGGATTGCGTATCAACGCTTTCCAAGTTGGTTAGGCTTTTGATCGTCTCGATCAACTTAGTTTGTATTTGAACACTTTCCAAGAGGGAATTAATACTCTTTGTCCCTAGATAAATGTTCTCACGCTTTTCTAGGAGAATTTTTTATTTTGTTTTGATTAATTCAAAACTTGGGTTGTGTATCAACGCTTTTCGAGTTGGCTAGGCTTTCGATCATTCCGACAAACTTAGGTTGTATTTCAACACTTCCCGAGAGGGAATTAATACTCTTTATCCTTAGATTAACGTTTTCACAATTTTCTAGGGAATTTTTTTATTTTTCTAGTCACTAAGTAAACGTTTGCACGTTTTCTTAGGTTTATTGTATTTTTTATTTTTTTGCTCTCGGCCCAACTTAGGTTGCATTTCCATGTGTCCTAAGAGGGGATTTTCTGTTTTAGGTCACTAAATAAGCGTTTATACGCTTTTCTAGGTTTATTGAATTTTTATTTTTTTTGCCCAAGTTAGGTTTGCTACCTAACATGGTGAATTTTCTATTTTTATGCTCACTAGATAAGCATTTTTGCGTTTTTCTAGATTTATTGAATTTTCTATTTTTGGCCGACTTAGGTTGCGTTTCCAAGCTTCCTAAGACCGAATTTTTCAATTTTCTGGCACTAAGTAAACGTTTGCACGCTTTCTTAGATTTATTGAATTTTTGTTCTTGGTCCAACTTATGTTGCGTCTCGACGCTTCCTAAAAGATAATTTTTTATTTTCTTGGTCACTAGATAAGCGTTTTCACACTTTTTTAGTTTTTATTGAATTTTTTCTTTTTGCCCCAAGTTAGGTTTGCTACCTAACATGGTGAATTTTCTATTTTTCTGGTCACTAGATAAGCGTTTTCACACATTTCTAGGTTTATTAAACTTTCTATTTTTAGTCCAACTTAGTTTGCGTCTCAACGCTTCCTAAGAGGGAAATCTCTATTTTCCTAGTCACTAAGTAAATGTTTGCATGCTTTCTTAGGTTTATTGAAGGAATTATGTACAGGAATTATTTACAAGGGGTGCTATTTACAAAGATTATATACATGGATGGTTCCTTTTTTATTTTTATTTTTCTCTGTACATGGGGGTTCTTTATTTATGTACACGGATGGTTCCTTTTTATTTTTCTTTTTCTTTGTACATGGGTGGTTCTTTATTTATGTCCATGGATGGTTCCTTTTTTATTTTTATTTGTCTCTGTACGTGGGTGGTTCTTTATTTATGTACATGGATGGTTCCTTTTTTATTTTTATTTTTCTCTGTACATGGGTGGTTCTTTATTTATGTACACGGATGGTTCCTCTTTTATTTTTGTTTCTCTGTACATGGATGGTTCTTTATTTATGTACACAGATGATTCTTTTCATGAGTTAATGAGTGTAATAATGTGAGCAACAAACCAGATAAAAATGACACACATTTTTTTTTTTAAACACACATTTTATTTGTTATTATTATATGTACATAATTTTGAAAATATAAAGTAAAATCGATTCAATTTTAGGTTGTTATGCCTTAAAAAAAGGTGCACTCGATAAAATTCTTTCGGATTGTATTCCGTTACGAGGTTTGAATAAGGTTGAACAAGCGATTCATATCTTTTTCAACGCATCGAGAACTATCACAATAAGATCAAGTGTTGAAATTTTTTTCCTTAAATCTCATTATTTATCTATTTTACCTATCAAGGTTCACCCAAATCTTTCGATTTCCACGAGAACAGAAAGAGTTCCTCTGTTGATTGATATATATATATATCATATCTCTAGTATTTCATTTGTCATCAATGCCCATATCTTCATGTAATACCTCACATTTTTGGAGTTGGGGGCTTCCCATTGCTTCACGAATCCTTATGCTTCCATGAGAAGGTACATAAGAACTTATAGTTTCATGCCCCTCATTCCTCTTTATGCTTCCGTCAAAAGGCGCACAAGAATCGGTGGCTTCATACTCATTGTTCCATATGATTTTACTGTTTCAACAATACTGTGTATGATTCATATCGCTTGTTCTGCACCGGTTCTTGCTATCTTGACGCAAATGTATGCCTCTAGCTTTCAATCATAGCAGGTTTTTAAATCTTCTCTTCTCATGTTTATGATTCTTATTACTAGACAATGTTTCTCAATCTGAAAGTACTTTCTTTAGCAGGGTAATGAAGGCTATAGTTAGAGTTTAAGAAATGAAGGGAAAAAGGTTCAAACATCAATGCATTGCTAGGGATTTTAAAAGTTAGCAGTCATTTTTCATATCTCACCCTCGTTTCAACCTTGTTTGGTTGAAAATTTTTCCTCTCCCTACTATCTACCACTTTTCGTATTTTCTTTTTTTCTTTCCTTCATCTTCTTTGCCCTCTTTTGAGATTTTTTTTGTTGTGTTTTGTTTTTCATGCTTCACTTCTCTTTTATTTTTTCTTTCTCCATTCTTTTCTCTTTCTTTTCATTTTCCCCAGTGTGGGGGATGACTGGCTAACAGAGTTTTGAAAGGAAATATTGTAAGCTCAAACGGGGTTGACAAGAGATATTTGTAAAATATATAGAGAGAAAATGATGGCTTTTCTTCACTTTGAGTTGCATAGCTAAATTATAATTATCCAAACATATGATGAAATAGATGCTCGTACTTGCTTTAACTGAACTAGTTTTCACCATTGATGAGCCTTGTGAGCGAAAATGACGTCATAATTTGTTGAGTCATTTTTTTAACTCTAACTTTTGCCTAGACTGCCCTTTCGGGTTTTCAACCTACTAAGTTTTTTTTTTTATTTTAGCTCTAACTTTTGCCTAGACCGCCCTTTCAAGTTTTTAACCTACCGAGCTTTTTTCTTTTTTATTATTATTATTTTTATTTTATTTTGTTACTCAAAAATCATGCATCCAACAAACTCACGGCATTTGATGGCATGATTCCTTCTTCCTCTGATAATTGATGGCATGATTCCAAACTTGAGACTGATCTTCATGGGAGAGGCTTCCACGTGTTCCCGTTAGCATGTCTAATGATCATTAGTATTTCTCAAAAAAGTTTCATGGAATTCACTTTTTTTGATCTTTCAGGGATCCTCTTCAATACTTTATTTATTATTCTAGTTCCTTTCATTGTGAATTGGACACGTGTCTCTGTTAGAAAAGAAAGGTTTGGCAAAGTGCTGTTAAGAACCTCAAAAGTTTGGATTGCCAGGCATCCTTTAAGGGAATCAGGCATTATCATTATTCTCGAAGAAAGGTTCTCACATTGTTTTCACTCTTCTATTCTTTTTCAACGAAGGTGGGAAGATATGTGAACTCTTCAACTCTCTTATTTTTCAAGGCTGCGAATGTCAAAATTCATCTATTTCGTTCGACATAGCAAAATGAGAAGAATCAATTTTTTTTATTTTTTTGAAAAGCATTTATTAACAGAAACAAACTATAAAATGAAACATAACAAAGATTATGACAAAAGACTCAAAAACTTTGACTCGTTGCACACATTATATATGTCTCAAGACTTATAAGATAAAGCAACATTCGACATTAAATGCGACCCGTTTATTGTGTCATTTCATTGACTTTCTCGCGGGCTTTCTTGCTCCCCGGTTTATTTGATTCTCGGTTGTTTTCAGACCCAGTTTGAGTCTGGCTGTTAGACTCTTTCTTGGGTTCTGACCTTGAGTCTTTCTCGGATCCTGCTGCTATTACTGACTCTTCTCCTATCTGTGCTTATGTTCCCGTTCCTGCTTATGCTTCTATTTATGGTTATGTTTTTGCTTCTAGTTCTGTCCTTACTTCTGGTTCTAGTTCTGTTCTTTTTTCTGTCCTTATCCCAGATCCTGTTCCTGATCCTGTACTCCCTGGGTTCCACTCTGATTCCTTTTTTGGTTTGCTTATGTCTATTTGTTCTACACTGTTGTCCGGTAGGGTGCCAGAAGTAGAAAGGTCATCATCGTCGGGGTTAAAAAATCTCTGTTTGACATTGGACCTAGACCTGGGTCTGTTCCTGGAGCGTGAGGGTCATGCCTTCTAGAGCTCGCTGCATCTCCGACAGAGTTTAGATCAACTCAACATTCGTATCGCATCTCCTTCCATTGTATTATTTTTTATTTATTTTTAGATTGGGACTTGATATTTCTAGTTTTCCACTCGGCAACCGAATCCAAACATGATTTCGGAGCTTGAAGAAGCAATGATAAGCCCTAAAAGAGGAAGAGATGAGAAATGAATCAGATCATAAGACGTTAGATATTACAATTTGTGGTGACCCTATGGGAAGAACAAAAACAAAAAAATATAGCTAACAACGAGAAACAAAATGGGTAGCCAAGACCCGGTGAAGCAGCTCGTAAGAACCCCGAAAAAGAATAAAAAAGGTTGCGGATGACTATACCCAGCGTAAAATGAAAAAGAATCATGGAGCCTCGGCTTGACAGCTCCACTATAAAGGAACTCAAGATTTCTTCGAAAAATCCTAAGCGAGAGAAATAAAGGGTGCAGGTGATAGAACCCGACTTATAATAAAAATGATACAGAGATGTTGGATCTCTAGACCTAAGAAGGGATTGTAGGAAAAACCTGGCTTAGAAGAGCGTCAGAACTACCTCAACGCCTCGGGACTCGTAAAGATCCCGGATATGGTGCGAAGAAGGTGCGGACAAGGCCTAGCTTGTCCGATGAGACTCTAAATCTGAAATGGAAAAAAAAACAAAAAAAACCAAGGGCGCGGGATAATACCGACTTATCCCATGAGGACTAACATCGGAAAACATCTAGCCATGGCTGGATGGCAAAGGAACTCAGAACTCAGAAAATTCTGGGCGAACAGAACACAAAGGGGAAAGACACAAGACCTAACCAAAAATTAGGCTAGGTCTCGGCCCAACGACTATGAGACTCGGGATGACCAACGGAGGGTCCCAAAAAGAAAGAGGTATGAGTCAGTGAAAACCCAACTCTTACAAAAGAGAAGAGGTTGGGTTAACAGCTTAACGACCACGAAAGTTTGGGATAACCCCGGAGGAGTTTCAGAACAAAAAGAATGAGGCACGGGTTGAATGAGACCCGATCCTAGACGCAAAAGAGAGAAGTCGGGTCTGAGACCTAACGACTCTAGGGTTCGAGACATCCTCGAGAGGTCTCGAAAGGGAAAGGAGGCAATGGATCTATGAAACCATAGCTTAAAAAAATGACGAAAGGGGTTAGGCAAACAGCCTAATGGCGTCAAGCCACAGGATAACCAATGGGGAATCCTGGGAAAGAGAAAGCGAGGCTTGGTTGTTGGAACTTGGCTCAAAAAGAAAAAGACAAAAGCTAGGCGACATTCTAATGACGTCAAACCCAGGACAACAAATGGAGGGTCCCGGGAGAGAAAAATAAGACTAGGGTGATGAAACCCAACTCATAAAAGAAAAGAAAGAAAGCTAGGCGACGGCCTAATGGCGTCAAAACCAAAAAAACCCATGGAGGGTCTCGGAAGAGAGAAAATGAGACTCGGGTGATGAAACCCTGCTCAACAAAAAAAATGCCAGAGGTTAGGCAATGGCCCAACGGCGTCAAAATTGGGAAAACCCATGGAGGGTCCCGGGAGAGAGCAAATGAGACTCGGGTGATGAAATCTAGCTCAACGAAAATGACAGAGATTAGGCAACGGCCTAACGGCGTCAAAATTGGAAAAACCCACGAAGGGTCCTGGGAGGGAGAAAATGAGACTTGGGTGATGAAACCCGGCTCAAAAGAAAGAAAAGAAAGAAAAGAACTACTCTAATCACTCAAAAGCAAACACAAAAATAAAAACAAATAACTTAGAAGGGTATTTATCCTAAACGGAAAGTTCTAAGCTGACTAAATGCATATGAAAAGGCTTGGTAGTCCACTAACCGGGTACCTTCTCAATAGGAATCAAGAATATACCTCCCCGACCAAATAGTACCTGGCCAGGTCAAATAATACGCAATGACCCTTTTTGCCTGTATCTAAAGGGGCATACGGCCAGAAGGCTTGCCTACTTCTCCCACATAGCTCCGAGATAGTAAACTTCCGAAGTAAAGGGTAGGTAAACATTTGTCTTATTTTATTTTCTCATTTCTTCTTTTGTTTTGGAAAAGTACCCAATGAAAAAGGTAAGAAAGGAGATGGAAAACCAATGCATGCAATGCTAATACTAATGATAAATTTAAGACAATAATAGTTGGAACGTTTTTCAAGCTTGGCTCACTTTTAAAATATTCCTGAGTGGAGTTGCCACTGTGAGGAACCCGCCCTCTTTTTTCCTCTTCCTCCTCCGTTCCTCACTCAAAATGAGGGAGTATGTATGGAACGAACCACGAGGAGAAAAGGAAAGAGGGGTTTTCCTCCAAATGCGTTCGTGTTAAAGGATGCACGATTTTAAAGTCGCCACTTGGTTTTTGAATAAACTAAGTAACCAAAAACTTTCAAAGGAACTAGTCCGTCCTTACCAGAGAAATGGTTCGGGAGCTAGAGTACGAAAGGGGAAGGTGTTAGACACCCCTCTCGCCCAATCCGAAGATCAGCCTCTACTTAACCGTTCTATTTTGTTCTTTTCTTAAATTTATCAAAAGCAACACATACAGAAAGGGGGTTGAAGAGAGAACATTAAAAAGCAAATAATAAAATAAGACCTAACCTAAAACTAAAGATTTCTATGCATATTTACACTTAAAGACGTGTCGAAAGGGGAGATGACATCATATCAGTGTAGTTGATGCATTTAGAAGCATGCAGTTCAAAACATAAAATTGCATAAAAAGCTACTGGAAGCCACTGGTTTGAGACAGAGGTAGCGTACGCCACCTCAAACCTGGCGCGCACCACTAGAACATGGCATGCACCACTTTCGAGTCCTCTGGAGATGGCGCGCATCATTATGGGTCAGTGAGCTCGTCATCTAGAGGCCCAAAAAGGGGCTACTGTCTTTAGAAAATAGTATACTTTTGTGTGAAATTGTTTTTATAATAGAAACAAAAATAAGACATGATATTTTTAACAGAAATTCTAACACGTACAAAAAATAGATAGAGGATGCTATCAAAAAGGCTACTGAAAGTCACCGGTCTTAAAACAGAGGTGGCGCCTGCCACCTCATGACCTAGAGCGCGCCACTGGGACATGGCATGCGCCACTTTGGGACCCTCTGAAGGTGACGCGCATCACTATGGGAGAATGAGCTCGACACCGGGAGCTCCCAAAGGGGTTACTCTTTTCAAGAAAAATAGTATGATCGAGTGTATGTGTTTTTATATGAAGAAAAAGAAAAAGAAAGAGACTTTACATACAATTCTTAAAATAAAAAAAAATGAGACCGAAAAGAAGCTAATATGCAATTTTAACAATTACAAACATGCTTAGACAAAAAGTAAGATAATAAAAGAAAAACCGGGAGAAGAAGGCCAACGACCTCTTTCTCCCTTTTTAACTGAACAAAGAGGTTTAAAAAAGAGAAAGATGAACAACAATAGAAAAAGATGAGAAAAGGGAACCTACCGTATATCCCGTGAGCTAAGTGAAGTTTCAAATAATTTCCACGGTGCTTTCTCATGTACGGCACGCCTCCGAGAGTCCTTCCATGCGGTCTTTGAGCCTTCGATGTCCTTCCAATGCAAAAGAGTCTGAATTTTGGATCGTTTTAGTGAAGTTTCAGGATTAGCTTAAGCTTAGTTTATTAATTGGTAAGGATTCGGGTTAAATATAAGTCAGAATAGGGTTTTAATTCTGTAGAGGTTTGGCACTCTTAGAATTGGGGATCTTGTTTTATGGTGGAGGAGGGTCCTATTTATAGATTTTTACGTGATGAGCTGACTTGAAGCCGAAGTATCCTCTCAAGGTGGCGTGCGCCATATGGAAAGCGGTGTGCGCCACTTGAGGTGGCGCGCGCCAAGGGTAAAAGGGGTTTTTGGGCTCTGACATGATTTGGGCTAGTGACATGAAAAGGTTATGGCGTGACGCTAGCACTTGAGTTTTGAGGTGGCGAGGGTCGATTTGGATGGAAGTGGCGTGCGCCACTTAGAGGTGGTTCAGTGTTGGGTGGGTTGCACTAAGGGGTGTTTTTAGTATTTTGGGTGTTTTGGGTTATTTTTGGATGTTTTGGGGTATTTTTGGATGCATTGGAAGCATTCCTTAGACTCTCAGACTCGCATGGAAGCTCCTTTGATGTGGCTGATGTACATTTCATCATCGGAAGAGCTTGGTGGGAACTGGCCGATGTTCGGTTTAGTCAAAATTGGGGTGTCTACAGTAGTTGTTTGAATGACTAAGGTTTTGTGGCTCATTGGGTCGAGGCCCGTGGTCCACGGCCAGTCACTGGTCCCGAGTTGGGGTGTGATAAGAGAGGTATCAGAGCATAAGTTTATCAAATCCTAGATGTTTAGATTGTATCATATCATTAGTGCATCATGTCATTAGTAGAGGTCCAGGTCCCAAGAGTCCTATAAGTTTATGAGTCCTTGTTTATAATTGATTAATCATTACCTTATATATGTTCTTATTCTACATTGATCCTCAATGAAATGGCTCGCCCGAGACGTGATGTGAGTTCTAGGTATGCATCTACGGAGAATGCTTAAGTGGAGCATACCCCTGGCACTACTCCAGTAACCCCAGTGGCTCCGGTAGCCCTAGCTACTCTGGTTGCTCCAACCGCCCCTGTTACTGAGGGGGCTTATCAGGCTCTCCAAGCCTTAGTGAGCATGATTGATGGGCAGCTACCTCAATAAAGGGTAGTGGGTGCAGACAGATCTATGAGCTTAGATAAGGGCACAATATTCGAGAAATTCCTAAAAGCAGACCCTTCGATCTTTAATGGGTCAATTAGTCTAGATAACGCAGAAGCTTGGAAGCTACATATAGATAAGATCTTTGAACATTTGGGCTGCACAGAAGAACATAAAGTATTGTTAACAACTTACGTGTTGGAGGTTCAAGCTGAACATTGGTGGCATATGGTGAAGCGCCAATATGAAGGAAGGGAATATGAGATCATCTAGACGAAATGTCTAGAGTTGTTCGATGACAAATATTATCCAGTAACTATTAAGAAGCAGAAATAAGTGGAGTTCCTTATACTAGAACATAAGGGAATGTCAGTGGAAAAATATGAGGCAAAGTTTGCCGAGTTGACCAGGTTCTCACCACAGTATGTTGCTGAGGAAGAAGAAAAGGTAGTGATATTCGAGAGAGGTCTACGCCCGACTTTTCGCAGTAGGGTTTATTATTCAAAGCGAAGACTATATCAGAATTAATGACCAAGGCTCTTTTAGCATAAAAGAGTTTGGATGATGCACATAAGAGCAGAGAACTACAACCTAAGAGATTTAGAGACTCAAAACTGACAAGAAACAATTATGGAAGCAGTAACTCTGCCAAGAAAATATATACGCAAACCTAGACGTGGGCTCATACTAACGGGAATGCAAGACAACAAACCCAAAATCCATATAATCAATGTGGGAAAATCCATTTTCGTGGATTTTATTGCGATGGTATAGGAAAGAAATACTTCAAGTGTGGGAAGACCGGTCACATTTCCCCTTACTACAGAAATAAGGCAGCGGGGGAACAACAGGCTCAACTGTCATTTCAAAATCAGAGGCATCCTACATGTAATGGCGGGCCAACCCAAGGTCAATATACTCGCCAAGGACATCAGAGGCAACCTACATACAACAGGACACAATACCAGGTTGCAGTTACTCAAGGACGTGTTTATGCTCTTGCTCGCGAGGAGGTAGAGGCTTCACCATCCGTAGTGTAAGGTACTATTATCATATCCTCTGTTCCTACTAGAATACTTATAGATTCTGATTCTACACATTCTTTTGCTTTACCTGAGTTCTTGCATTGTTTATCTATTACGGTATAACCTTTGGATGTGTGTCTTTCTATGTCCCGTCCTATTTGGGACACAGTATTACTGCATAAGGTGTTTCGATCTAGGGTAGTAGAGTTGGATGATAGGATTTTGCTGGTAGACCTTAGATCACTAGCAATTCGTTATTTTGATGTCATTTTGGGCATGAATTGGCTCTTTAAAAATCATGCTACAGTTGATTGCTATTACAGGAGGGTAGTTTTCAATATACCAGGACAATCGAAGTTCTTCTTTTAGGGAGACGCGAGGTTATCGTCGATGGGATTTGTTTCTACCCTCTATGCAAATTGAATGCTGAGGAAAAGTTGTGAGGGTCTTTTGGCTCGTGTTGTAGGCACCAAGATACCAGAGAAAAAATTAGATGAGCTTCCTATTGTAAGGGAATTTTTGGATGTCTTCTCAGAAGATTTACTTGGTCTTCCTCCTGATTGTGAGATTGAGTTCATGACATATCTTTTGCCTGGTACTATACCTATCTCTAAGGCACTGTACAGGATGGCACCCTTGAAACTGGGGGAGTTACAGGTACAGTTGCAAGAACTGTTAGATAAGGGTTTCATTAGACCCAGCGTTTCACCGTGGAGAGCTCTAATTTTATTTGTAAAGAAAAAAGATGGTTCTATGCGGTTATACATTGACCACAGGGAGTTGAATAAGGTCATTATTAAGAATAGGTATCCACTGTCGCGTATAGATGATTTGTTTGATCAATTATAAGGAACTCAAGTGTTCTCCAAGATTGACTTGCGATTTGGTTATCATCGACTAAAATTTAAGGAGGTGGACATTTTGAAGACAGCTTTCAGGACTCGTTATGGCTACTATGAGTTCTTAGTGATTCCATTTGGTCTAACTAATGCTCTAGCGATATTTATGGATTCGATGAATATGGTTTTCAAACCCTAGTTGGATCATTTTGTAGTGGTGTTCATTGATGACATCTTGATCTACTCTAAAAGCAAGGAGGATCATGAAGAGCATCTGAGGATGTTTTTTCAAACTCTCTAGGAGAAGAGATTGTATGATAAGTTTAGCAAGTATGGATTCTGGTTGGATAGTGTATCATTCATTAGCAATGTGGTCGATAAGGATGGAGTGTCAGTAGATAGCAGCAAAGTAGAAGCTATTGTTGATTGGCCACGTCCGACTTCAGTGACTGTGATACGTAGTTTCTTGGGACTGGTGGGGTACTATAGACGATTTGTGAAAGGGTTTTCTTATATTGTCCTGCCGCTTACTAGCCTTGCTCGAAAAGGGGTGAAGTATGAATGGACGGATAAATGTGAGCACAATTTTTAAGAACTTAAGAAAAGGTTATCTTCGGCACCAATTCTTGCATTGCTAACTGAGGGCGGTAATTTTGTGATTTATAGTGATGCATTTCACCAAGGTTTGGGTTGTGTTCTTATGCAGCACGGTAAGGTGATCTCTTATGCTTCTCGTCAATTAAAAATACATGAGAATAATTACCCCATGCATGATGTGGAGTTGGAAGCTATTATCTTCGCACTGAAGATATGGTGACATTACTTGTATGGAGAGTCTTGTCCGATTTACACTGATCACAAAAGTCTAAAGTATATCTTCACTCAAAAAGAGCTCAACTTGAGACAAAGGCAATGGCATGAATTATTGAAGGGCTATGATGTCGAGATACTTTATCATTCAGAAAAAGCAAACATGGTGGCAGATGCGTTGAGTAGGAAATTTTTGGGAGGTAGCTCAGCGTCATTAACAGTTCAATATCATTTATTAGAGGATTTGAGGAGGATGGGAGTAGAGATACTGCAACGTGAAGAAACTGCCTTGTGTAGTCAATTGACAGTAAAACCGACCTTGCTAGAGAAAATCCGTTTAACTTAACCTGATGATCTTCAATGCAAGTGGAATATGGAAGAGTTGCACAAAGGTGAGATTAAGGATTTCAGCATGGGTGATGATGGAGTTCTTAAATTTAGAAATAGGATTTGCATACCTGCCAGTGGTGAGTTGAGGAATGAGATTCTAGCTGAAGCTCATAGTTCTGAGTATAGCATTCATCCGAGAGGTAGTAAAATGTATAGAGATCTTCGAGAGCATTTTTGGTGGAATGGAGTGAAGCGGCACATAGTAGAGTTCGTAGCGCAGTGTCTTACTTGTCAATAGGTAAAAATTGAACATCAAAGGTCGGCGGGAAAACTTTAACCTTTACAACTACCCGAGTGAAAGTGAGAGAATATCACGATGAATTTTGTGTCTGGATTGCCTCACACATGGAGTGGGCATGACGCTGTCTCGGCAATAGTTGACCGACTTACGAAATTAGCACACTTCATTGTTATCAAGATGACACACACCTTTGATCGTTTGACACAGTTATATGTGAGAGAAATTGTACATCTTCATGGTTCACCTGTGTGACGCCTCACTTTTCACGACACGGCCATTATGCACTGAACATCAAATGAAGATGTAGGATTATTTTAAATGG
>JAUTBS010003450.1:0-14786 GCA_032361285.1 Aequorea victoria
CTCTCTCAAAAAGATTTACAATCAAATTACAGAGGAGAAGAGAGGAAAAACTATTCAGAAGAAAAACTGAATAAAAAGCAGAGTATGAACTCTTTAGCATAGTGATTTTTGGATCTCAGAGTATTTATTTTGTATTGATCTTTTTTCTTCTTCCTTGCATCACTTCCATGGCTATTCTGATCTTCAATGTGGGTATTTAAACCTGGAATCAAGAATAGAGCCGTTGGAGAGAAAGAACTAGCCGTTGGAGCATTTAATGCTCAGAAAAACTAATTGTTGGACGCTTCAGAAAATTGAATTTTCCGTGCAGGTGTCGACACAAACACTCCTGAGTGTCGACACAAATGGTCTGGGCAGTCTGGGTGTCGACTCAATCAACCTTGGTGTCGACCCTTCTTTTGTATTTTTGGATTCCAAAAAGTTAGTGCCCACGGGAAGTTTCAAGTTGTAGACCCTTCCTTCAGAGGTGTCGACCCAGTCGGTCTAGATCTGAAATAGCTAGTTCTGGAGGTGTCGACCCTTCCTTCTTGGTGTCGACCCTTTCTTTGAATTTTGAAACTCAGCTAAACCAGTGCCCACGGGAATAGCCTTGGTGTCGACCCTTCTTCTTTGGTGTCGACCCTTTCTACTGAAACATCTATATGAAGTGTCGACACAAATGCTTGGGTGTTGACCCTTTCTTCTGCTGCTTCAGAATCTGAGTTTTACTTCTTCAGGTGTCGACTCAACCTTTCTAGGTGTCGACCCTTTGCGTCTTTCCCTTTAATTTCTTCTGAAATGCAGCTTTTCTTCTTGGGCTCAGCTATCCAAAAAGTCTTCTACATCTTCGATGTCTTCTCTTGACTTTTTGCTGAAGACTTGGACTATAAAAATATGATTAATCCTGAAAAGAACTTTCTCATAGATAGACAAGTCATTAGGATAATCAAGATTATTTTGCTAGAAATTTTCCAATGATTAAATCAATTATGTTGTAATGTCAATTTCATGATGCACAAACAATAATGATTTATCAAATTGGTTTGGCTATCAAACTCCTAAAAGATCAAATCAAAACGTTGTTTAGTCAAAACTAAAAAGAAACTTTAATTGAAAAACCTTTAGACTAACAATTTCCCCATTTTTGACTTTGACAACTATTGATTTGCAAAGTCATAAAAGTATGAAGTTAAATCTCATTTTACCAATTAACAATTTGATTTAAAATAATAATTTTAAAGGTAATCTTCATTTGATACCAATTGTTGAATATTTAAGATTTATTTTGCTTTTGATACCAATATTGAAAATTTGAACAATAAGCTTGTGATATCAATTATTAAACATTGTTGGATTAAGCATTGTTAAGATCTTGATACCAATTATTTGTTAGGCATTTGTTTTACTCTTATTGATATGAATTGATGGATTCTACAAAGAAAAGAAAAATTCTTCTCCTTTGATGGAGAAAAATATGTTAAAAAAAACTCCCATTTGTTATAGAAAAGATGAGATATGGAGTTTAAATATACAACAAAAATTTCTGTCCTTTGAACATAACCTTCTCCCCATTCTAGAAAATCAATCAAGAACTTCTCCCCCTTTATCATGGCAAAAAGAAAAGAGAAAGAAAGATATGAAGTACATTGAACATCAAGGAATCTCCCCCTAAGTTGATAACCCTATGTTATTAATATAGCATGAGGAGGTAAAGGACAAGCATGGGGAATGCTTGTGCAGGGATACTATAAAGAGTATATCTCTCCCTGACTGTGACAGCTATATGTATGAAAAAACATGTGTCACTTTAACAAGCAAAATCAAATTTGGAGTTATTGCTCCAATTTACTTAAAAAGAAGGGTTCAACGAAATCTATGGGCACCCTTAACAGCAAGCAAAGTCAAATTTAGAGTTATTACTCTAATTTGCTTTAAAAGAAGGGTTCAAACAAAATTAGGGGTGCATTTTAAAAGCAAGCAAAGCCAAACTTGACTTTTCAAGGCTTGTAAATTATAAAATTTGTTGCATCATCCCTTTGTGGGTTACATAAAACCACTTGTTATTTGTAGATTTCGGTTCGGGGTAGACTCTTCTTCCATTAGGCAATGCCGAAAGGAAAGAAGATCCATTTGAGAGGCTATACCCTTGGTTTAATGATGAATACAATCTAGACCAAAGGTAGACTAATTTTAGATTAGATATCAATTATTGGTTGGCCCTAGAAAAGCAAGCAAAGCCAAATCTAGCTTATTAAAACATTTTTATTATAATTTTGTTGCTTCGCCTTCTTTTAGTTATAGATGGTGATACTTGGCCCTAAGGGTTAAACATTTAATAATGTGAGATATATCAATAATGATACCAAAAAAATTTATTTGTTTGCTCAAACGATGTAAGCCTTTTAGTACCAATTGTTATCGATTCATTTTATATTTATGAAATAGATACCCAACAATTGTAAACACAATCAATGATGCAAAAAGAATGAAATGATTGATCAAAGCATATATCAATAAGCATATTCAATCTTATTCTTTTGTTTGCCCTTTGGTTTATCATTAATATCCATAAGAATTGATACCAAGTGATATGTGTATCATTAAGATTAATACCAGACATATCCAAATGTTGGTTTGTATAACAGGTCTTTCCTTTTGTGTGTATTATCAGGATTTTATAAATTTTGATCCCTATTGTTGGTTTATATTTAATGTGATCAAGATCTTTGAACACTCATATCAACAAGGGTTTGATAAAATTACTAAAGCAGAGCGGGTCAACCGAGAATAAACTCAATCATAGGACCGTCAAGCACTTTAGGTTTAATAGGGAAGAAAACAGTTGATATGTTTTCATCAAGAGATCAAGAATGAAATTTTAAAATTTATTTTTTTGATACCAATTGATGTTTTCTTGATTGAAAGCAAAGGCTAACAATGTTTTCATCATTCTTATATTTAGTTTTGAAATTTAGATGTGTGAGGGATGAAATTAAAGATTTGACTCCCAAAAATTATGTCTGATATCAAGAGGATAAACAGAAACATGTAAAAACATGTTCTGTAAAGGATAGACATAAAGAGGTCGACATTAGGGATATTGGTGTCGACACAAACCATGAAAGTTGTGTGAAAGCTGAAACAGGCAAGCCAAGTGTCGACACAAAATACACACAAGGGTCGACACATACGAGGAAGGTGTCGACAGTTTCATGTCTAAAATAGAAGCAGAGAAAAAAATGGTTCAAATCTTTATCATTTTTGATATATGAGGTGCTCTCTGTTTTTAGTGTTTTGATACTTAATGCTGAGTAGCCATAATCATAAGCATAGTATCTTGGTACCTATCTCTTTTCGGGTTCAAATGGTTATAATCATAAATTATATTTTTCATATTTAAGTGTGTATGATTAACATAGGAACCAACATATCTATATAATTTGGCAGGAGGTTTTTTATATGCTTTCCTCTTAGTTTGTCATTTATTTGTTGCCTTCCTCCTAGATGTTTGAACATATGATTTTTGATATGCTCTTTTCTTGGTTTGCCATTTAATGGCAGGTTTACTCTCAAAAGTTTTAATAACTTTGACAACTTTGGGTGGAGAATCACCCTTTTTAACCCATTCCTTTTTTGTAGGTTTGTTGCCTTTAAGTCTTGAAAAACAAAACTTGACAATGTGACTATTTTTGCCACAAAACTGTATTTTAAAGGTTTTGACAGTTTAACTTTACTTGGTTCACCTTTTAGGACTATTTTCCTATCATTATAATTAAAATTAAGTCCTTCTTTGTTTAAGATACATTTAATACCAAGTATTAAATCTAGATTTTTCTCACATTGAGAAAATCTAGTTATGATTTTAGTTAAGTCATCAACTTTTATTTTTATGGAAATATTTTTCTCTTAAAGATCTGTTGAGACTTTTGAAACTTTCTCTTTATTTTTTAAAATTTTAATTTTTTATTTAAGAGAAATGATTTCATTTTTATAAGACTTGTTTTTTATTTTTAATTCTTTAATCAATTTAAAACAATCCTCTAGAGCTTCTTGGAGCTCATCATTTGAGGGAACATCATTATCACTATCACAATTATTTTCATTACTTGAAAAGTAATTTACCTCATGTCCGATTGCCATGAGAGCAATGTTTAAGGTGTCACTGTCGTCGCCACTGGATTCTTCTTCACTTGAATCCAAATCTTTTCATGTTGCCTTCATCGCTGGTTATGGCTGCTTCTTCTTGAGCAATGGACAGTGGGACTTGATGTGGCTGAGCCTTTGACAGTGGTAGCACTTGGCTTCTTCCTCGTTGAAGCCATTGCTTAATTTTTCTTTGAGCCTTCTCTTTTATTCCCTTTTCATCCTCAAGATTCTTGCAATCTTTTTGGAGAGAATGGCAACTTCTTCATCATCATCTTCATCTTTGACTTTTTTTTCTTGCTCAATATTCTTGGTGGATTTGAATGCAAGAGTTTTTCTTTCTTTTACACCTTCTTCATCCTTCAAGGTGTATTTGTGGGTTAGGAGGGAACCCAAAAGCTCATCCAAACTGAGAATGGTGAGGTCCTTAGCTTCTTCAATGGCCGTGACCTTCGGTCTCCATTCCTTCAGAAGAGATCTCAAAAATTTTCTAATAAGATCAACATTAGAAAAAGATTTTTTAAGAGATTTCAAATTATTAATAATAATGTTAAAATGCAAAAATATATCATAAATATTTTCATGATTATGCATTTTAAATATTTCATAATCTCTAACAAGTAAATCGATATTCTTATCTTTTACTTGATTTGTCCATTTATGTGCAACTTGCAACATGTCACATACTTGTTTATCATTATCACATTCTTGAATTCGATTGAATTCATCGGGATCAAGGGCACAATGTATAAAATTCATAGCTTTGGCGTTTGTTTGCAACATTCGCCAATCATTATCATTATATAAATTTTTAGGTTTAAGGATGGATTTTCCTTCGGTCATGGTACTAGGAATAAGGGGACCATTGAAAATGACTCTCCATGTAGTAATGTCTTGTGATTGAATGAAAAATGTTATCCTAGTTTTCCAATACGTGTAATTAGACCCATTAAAAAGTGGAGGTCTATAAGCGAATTGGCCTTCGATCAAAATGTAAGATTAGTTAATGTTTGCTATAGGATCTTTTTGCAGGATGTTAAGCCTATAGAGCAGAGCCTAGCTCTGATACCAATTGTTGTCCTAGGATTAGCTTAAGTGCTCTAATTTACTTAGCTAGGATCAACCTAAAGGGGGGTGAATGGGTTGATGACAAACTTTTAAACTCTTTTAGCTCTTTTAAATTTAACAAGTTAATTCAGCGGAAATAAAATAATTAAGAGCACATAAATAAAGGAGTTTAAGGGAAGAGAGATGCAAACACAATTTTTATAGTGGTTCGGTCAACTCGACCTACGTCCACTCTTCAAGCTCCGTTGTAAATTCAATATCGGATTTTTGTGGGTGAATCGAAACCTTTTACAGATTCTTGAATGGGTGAATCATAATCGCCTTCTTCAATAAGGGTGAAGAGAAACTACCTTCTTCTTTACGGGTGAAGATGAACCTAATATTCTTTAAGGCGAATCGAAGCCTATTCTTATTTGGATTGGTGAAGCGAAACCATGATCTCTTTTTTATGGTAGAGATGGTGTGAGGATGATCTCCTTGCTTGAGATGATTTTACAATGAAACCTCACATACAAATGTCACTCCCTCTCAAATATGATTTACAATCAAGAATATAGAGAAGAGAAGAGCAAACCAATTTTAGAAGAAGTTCTGAATAAAACAGAGCATAAGCTCTTTAGCACAGTAATTTTAGGATCTGATGTGTTTCTTTGTGATGGTCATTTTTCTTCTCTCTTAGATGACTTCCATGCATACTCTTGATCTTCAAACGATGGTATTTAAACATTGGAAGAAAGACAGAGCCGTTGGAGAAGAAAAACTAGTCGTTGGAGTCCAAGAACTAGCCGTTGCAAAGATTCAGGATTTGACTTTTTCGCGCTTTGTGTCGACACAAATAACCCTTGGTGTCAACACAACTGAATCTGGGCAAGCTTGTGTCGACACAATCAACATTGGTGTCGACCCATCTTTGTATTTTTAAACTCCAGAAAGTTGATGCCCACGGGAAGACATTTTGTGTCGACACATCTTCATTTTGTGTCGACCCTTTCTTCAATTTGCTGAGGCTCGAAAAGAATGCTTACTGGAAGCTCTTTTGTGTCGACACTTCTTCAACTTGTGTCGACCCTTTTCGGCCTAGATCTGAAATAGCTGGTCTTGGTTTGTGTCGACCCTTTTTGCCTTGGTGTCGACCCTTTCTATGCATTTCAGTCTTCAAAACTCAAGTGCCCACTGGAAGCACTTTGGTGTCGACACATCTTCAATTTGTGTCAACCCTTTTGCTCCTATGCCAATGATCTTCTTTGCAATGAAGCTTTATTCTTGGGCAGGGCAATCTCCAACAAGTCTTCTGACTTCTTCAAAGTCTTATCTTGACTTTTTGCTAGACTTGGAGACTTGGGTTATAAACAATATGATTAATCCTGAAAAAGACTTTCTCATATATAGACAAGTCATTAGATTAATTAAGGATAAAGACCCAAAGATTTAAATCAATTATGTTGTAATGACATGAATTATAATGCATAAAGACATACAAACAATAATGATTATAAACTTATTTTAGTTAATAAAATCCTAAAAGATAAAACAAAGGTTGTTGAGTCAAAACCAAAAGAACCTATGATTGAAAGACTTTTAGGCTAACAATCTCCCAAAAATTTAAATCAGTTATTATATAATGCTAAAAATATAATGCACAAACAATAATGATTTAAACTTATTATATAGGCTAACAATCTCCCAATTGATTATGTTATAATGTCAAGCATATAATACATAGAGACATATAAACAAAGAGATTATTAGATTGTTTTGGCTAATAAACTCCTTAAAGGATTAAATCAATATGTTGTTGAGTTAAAACCAAATAAGCCAAGCTTAAAGGCTTGATTGAAAGATCTTCAGGCTAACAATCTCCCCCTTTTTGACAATGACAACTATTGATTTGCAAAGACATAAAGATATGAAGTTTAAAGCTTATTATACTAAATTTAAAATATCAACAAAAGATAGGGTGAATTTTCTTAGATCCCTAGTGTTGAATATTTTAGATTTATTTCTCTTAAAGATACCAATTGTAAATTTAATGATATTTAAATAATTTTTCTCTGATATCAATTGTTAGGAAATAATTATTTAGCTCTTGATTCCAATAATTTGTACAATTGTTTTGATCCCAAATGTGTGAGCCAAAATATCAGGAATGAATCTTTCAGAACAATTGTCTTTAAAGATTTATTTAAAGGATTCTTCTCTTTTTTATCAGGAATGGATCTTTCAGACAAAAGCTGTTAAAAGATTTAAAACAAAGATCATTCTCCCTCTTTGTTGAATGATTTACAAAACTCCCTCTTTAGTATAGAGAAAATGTGATATGGAGTTTTAAAACATACAACAAAAACTTCTGCTCCTTGATACCAATTGTATCCTCTTTGATACCAATAGTATTTTAAGCAAAAGATTGTTCTTGTTAAATTTTTTTTCCTTATTTATTAATGCAAACAAGAACATCTCCCCCTGTGTTAGAACTTCTCCCCCTTGAGGACTTCTTCCCCTTGATAAGATTTAAGAAAATCAATCAAAATTTCTCTCCCTTTATCATGTCAAAAAGGAAAGAGAAATATAATGAAATACAAAAAGAAATTAATAAGCTCCCCCTGAGATTATTACTCCCCCTTTGGTAAGTGTTAAGATAGCATGAGGATGTTAATGTCAAGGTTGGGGTTGCTTGAGCAGGGATACTTCAAAGAATATATCTCCCCCTGACTATGACACTTACATGTATGAAGAAACATGTGTCATTTTAACAAGTAAAGTCAAATTTAGAGCTATTACTCTAATTTGATTAAAAAGAAGAGAGCGAGCACAAATAAGGATTGACTCTTATTAAAGCAAGCAAAGTCAAATTTGGACTTATCATCCAACTTGCTTTAAAAAAAAGGTTCAAACAAAAACCATGGCCACTCTTACAAGCAAGAAAAATGAAATTTGGACATATCATCGAGCTTGATTTAAAAGAAGAGTGCAACAAAAAACAAAGGGCATTTATATAAGCAAGCAAAGCCAAACTTGGCCTGTAAGAGCTTACTTATTATAGAATTTGTTGCATCATTCCTTTGTAGGTTTTGAACCTTAGTTGGGGGTAAAACACTTTTTAACTTAGGCAATGCCGAAAGGAAAGAAGATTCATTTGAGAGATATACCGTTTGTTGATAAAAGAGGGAATCCAAATGTTAAAATCGGTTACCCAACCAAATAAGCCTTTTAATATCAGGTTGTGTATTTGTATTGTTGGCCTAGGGGTAAGTTAATTGATTCATTTTAATATTTATGAAATTGATACCCAACAATAGTAAAAACAAAAATTTGAATTAAAGGTACCAATTATTTTTAATCAAAGGATCATCAATCGAAAAAAAATATATGTGTAATGATACTATTTGAAGAAAGTATTGATTTAAGCATATATCAACAAGTATTTTCAATCATATTATGTTAATTTCTCCTTCGGATATATCATTAAGATCTTCAATGATTGATATCAAAAGGTTATGTTGACAGTTGATACCAAATTTTATAAGAATATCAATTGTTGATATCAAAAGTATTTAAGATCAAAATCTTTGAAATTGCATATCAACAATGATTTGATAAAATCACTAAAGCAGAGCGGGTCACCCGAGAATACACCAAAGCATAGGACCGTTATGCACTTTAGTTTTAAGGTTAGAAAACAGGTGATATGTTTAATCAAAAGATCAAGAACAAAATTTAAGATTTTATTTTCTTGATATCAATTATTTTTATCTTGATTGAAAGCAAGAGCTAACAATAAAAGTTTTCTTCATCTTAATCCTACAAGGTTATTAAAAGAGTGGTAGGACAAGATTTAAGAAGAAATATGTCTAATACCAAGAGAGAAACAGAAAAAAGAATTTTTTTGTAAAAAGCAGACATAAGGTGTCGACCCTTGGGGATATTGGTGTCGACACAGGACAATGTGTGTGAGAAGAGTTCAAGCCAAGCAGGCAAAGTGTCGACACAAAAGGTTAGAGGGGTCGACACAAATCACACACAGCATATGAGAACATATGCAGGTGTCGACACAAAGACATAAGGTGTCGACACAAACCATGAAAGTTGTGTGAAGGCTGATGCAGACAAGCCAAAGTGTAGACACAGAGAATAAAAAGGTCGACACAAACACACAGGGGGTCGACACTTTATGGAGAAAGTGTCGACAAAGTTAAGTTCCAATCATATTCATATGTTAGGAACCGGAGCTCCAGAGTGAATTGAAGGAAGTGGCTCAAGGAAGAGCACTTGTTTTTGAGGTAGGCTTCTGTTTATCACTATCTTTGTATTATGAATGTGTGAAATGGTTAAATTTCTTATGTTTTCATGTTATAAGCCTTGCAAAAATGAATAATGGTTTTACTTGTGAAGGAAAGCTATGGTTGTAAACTTTTGTTTTATGAAAAGATCTTAGAATATGATTTTGAAGCTTAATGAAATTTTAGATGAATGATTTATGGATACAAGATGTGTATCATGATATCCAAGATAATACATGGTGTGGGCTATGTGATGCGTATACCGCACATGCGTTCGTGGATATACGTCATGTTATTATATATGTATATTGTGACTATGCCACGGGTGATTGTGTTAGCTCTACCACTGAACATTGTTAAGTGGCCCAGGGAATATTCCTTAGCCTTGTTCACTGAGTAGGCAGGATGTTCAGAGACGTAGTACTGCAACAACTCCTGGTTGGGAGGTTAATACAACCCATAGCTATATGAAATAGATTGATTGATGGAAATGATGGAATCGTTGTATATCTCTTTAAAAGATAAATGATGCTTGCAAAACCCTCTCTCATGCGGTGATTTGTGGAAAGATAAGAATATAAAATCTTTTATGACAAAAGTTATGCTTTACGAAATGTTATCCTATTTTCAAAGTGATGAACTGCTTTGTTTTCCATTATGTAATTTATAATATTGTTGCTAGTGATTGGTGAGCATGTGGATTTGTAGCTCACCCGCACACAGATTGATATTTTGATAAGTTTTGGCATTAGGGCTGAGTCTGATTCGGTCCACTGTGGTCTTAGGCTAAAGGAAAGGTTGTTGCGTAATTAGGGCTTGAAACCCTTTTTGTTTTTCTTTTTTCACATGTAATTAATATGATGATATAGTCGAGGTTGTTAAGTCCTCGTATTTAATTACCAGTATGTTTGGTTAGGCCTTTGTATGAAACCTTTTATGACATGAATGAAGCAATGTGAGCTTCGGTTGTACGTATGATGTTAAGTATGCATGGTTGTGTACCTTTTCTCAGGTTGTGTGCCCAGTGCTTGGGACGGGGCCGTGACAAAAGGAGCCCAGTAGATTTGGTTTCCTGGTATGTCAAAGTGCACTGGATGTGTTTTGGGATCCATGAGGTGACTCGATAGTTGGAGGCATTTGTGAGGCGTGACTACCCCCACCTCCTTAGGGCTTAACCACCAACAGACGAACAAGGGTTTATATATATTTTTTTGGGGTTTTAGTTGAGGGATCTCTCCTTTTGTTTTTGTTAGGGAGGTTGACCTCATTGTGCAGTTGTGGCTATAAATATATGAATAGCCTCTTTTGTAAAGAAAGATGTAATGTATATGTGATGTACACGTGGCAATCAACTGTTGAATGAGAATTAAATGGATTGCATATTTTGCGAATATTGGTTGTTAATTTCTATAATATGCATAATAAAGAACTAAAATAGAAAGCATCACCACATAACACAATTAGATTTTAAGAACTTACTCGCACCTTGTTCGTAACAGAAACTATGTTAGAGAACAATATGGCCGGCAAACGAGGATGCCCTCTTCGCAACCCGACCGGGAATGAAGACCAGAACGACACAACAAACTTACAAGATTTTGTCCAAATTTTATGAGACCTAGCAACTACACTAAGCCCGACCCCAATCCGAACATAACGGCACAGAGCATGTCTACTCTCAAAGTTTAGATAACAACAGGCTCCAGTGTTTAAGTGAGAGTCCAATCCAATGATAGCCGAGAATTGGATTAGGGCTATAAAGAAAATCCTAAACACCATGGAGGTACAAAATAACGTTGACAAAATTGCCTTGGCAGCTTACCAATTAGAAGAGGAAGTTGATCACTGGTGGTCGATAGTAAAGAACACCCAGGATACGACAAACCTCACCTCGGAGCAATTTGACAAATTGTTGCTGAACACATATTTTCCTACCACCGTCAAACAAGGAAAGGTACGGGAGTTCCTAGAACTAAAGCAAGGATCGATGATGGTGACTTAGTATGTAAGCAAGTTTGAGGAATTGGCCAGGTATGCGACGGCCATAGTACCAAACGAGGAGTCTAAAGCCTAGAAGATCGATTGGGGTTTGAAACCCTCGATCCGAGAAAAAATTGCATTTATGCAATTTTTAACGTTCTCACAAGTGGTACAGGTAGTCGTTATGGCGGAGACAGAACTGATTGATTCATGGAAAATATGGAATCAGAAAAAGGGAAACCAGAATTGGGGAGGACCACAAAGGAATAACCGTGGGAGCACATCTCAGAAACCTTACTACATATCACAAAAATAGAACCGCCAGGGGGGGCGGTTCAGGATTTTAGAACACGATAGGGACACGACACTATTTCCAATGTAACCAGCTTGATCACATGAAGCGGAATGCCCCAAATTGATGGGAATAGGGAACTAAGGAGGATCAAAAAACCTAAACCCGCAAGGATCGGTTGAACAGTGAGAAGCAGGGAATCGAATCGGGAGTCAGCAATAAGGTTAGAACTAACGGGGAGTTGGGAACTCTTGTTTGAAAAAATCAAGACAGGGGAATCAGCAACAGAGATCGATGGGATGAGTGTTTTTCTTGCAAGGGAGGAAGATGATGAGGTCGCAGTAATTGAAGGTATAATTCTCCTTTATCACTCTTGGGTACATGTGCTTTTTAATTCGGGAGCATCACACTCTTTCATTTCCAGTACGTGTGCTACATCCTTAGACATGGATTTCAAGTGCATAGAAAAGCATATGTCGGTAGCATCACTGTTAGGTGGTCGAGTCCCAATAAGATTAATTTTTAAGGCATGCTAGATAGGAATGTTTTACTTACGTTTACCTTGCGAGTTGAGAATCATGGAGATGAATGATTACGACGTAATCTTGGGTATGGATTGGCTGTCTAAACACCGAGCTCTATGATTGATTGCTACCACAAGAAGATTACCGCTTACACATCAGAGGGTGCCATCTTTAAGTTCAAAGTAAGTAGACGTGACATCGTTCCCTACACCAGTAAAAAGACATGTTGGAGTGAAGGATTAGCCAAGATACTGGCGAGTCTAATCTTGAATGAATAAGGCCGATTGGGTCAGGATCTCCCTCGAGCAGTATGTGATGACGCTGATCTTTTTCCAGAATGACTACCAGGTTTACCTCTACATCAGGAAATCAATTTCAATATCAAGTTACAGTCAAGTACGACACCCATCTCAATGGTGCCACATCAAATGGCACCAACAGAGCTCCAAGAACTAAAGACACCACTATAGGAATTGCTAGAGAAGGGGTTTATCTGACCTAGCATGTCACCTTGTGAAGCATCGACTTTATTTGCCAAGAAGAAAGATAGGACTTTAAGACATTGTATCGATTATCGTCAATTGAACCGAGTCACGATAAAGAATCGATACCCACTACTGAGGATCGATGATCTATTCAATCAGTTGAGAGGGTCGAAGTATTTCTCAAAGATAGATCTTCACACTGGTTACCATAAATTATGGGTTAAAGAGGAGGATATTTAGAAAACAACGTTTCGTACCCGTTACGGCCATTATAAGTTCGTGGTCATGCCTTTTGGCTTAACTAATGCACCGGCAGTATTCATGTACCTCATGACCAAGATCTTCTAGCAATACCTGGACCAGTTCGTGGTGGTGTTCATTGACAACATCTGATGTACTCACCTTCGGAGGAAGAGCATGAGAGACATTTGAGAACAGTCCTATAAGTTTTAAGGGATAATTAACTCTACACAAAGGCAAGTAAGTGCAAATTTTGATTGAAAGACATAAAGTTTCTAGGTCACGTGGTGTCTGAAAATATAATTTCTATAGATCCAACCAAGGTAGAAGCAGTGCTAGACTAGAGGCAACCTAAATCGGTTTTCGAGATTCGAAGCTTCTTGGGATTGGATGGGTATTACAGGAGATTTATTCAAGACTTCTCAAAGTTTTCCAAGCCCATGACACGTCTAATACAGAAAGAAGTGAAGTTCGATTGGGATGACTCGTGTCAAAAATCTTTCCAAGAACTCAAGAAGCGGTTAACGAGTCCCCCCATTCTTTTTGTACCCAAATGGGATGTGGGATATGCAGTCTACTACGATGCATCAAAGGAAGGTCTAGGGTATGTGCTAATGTAGAACGGGAAGGTTGTGGCTTATGGATCATGACAATTGATGCCGCACGAGAAACACTACCCAACACATGACTTAGAATTGGCTGCAATAGTCTTTGCCTTAAAGTCATGGAGCCATTATCTATACAGGGATCAGTTTAATCTTTTCTCTGACTATAAAAGTTTGAAATATCTATTCACACAGAAGGAACTTAATATGAGACAAAGGTGGTGGATGGAGTTTCTTGAAGATTACCATTTCACCATAACATACCATTTCACCCTAACATACCTTCGACAGTGGATATATGCTGAAGGAGGTGAACACTACGTTGGTGGCTCTTATTCCTAAGGTGCCTAATCCTTCTGCTATCCAGGAGTTCCGGCTGGTATCCTGCTGTAATACGATTTATAAATGCATATCAAAGATCATTGCCAATAAGGTTAAAGAGGTTCTGCAGTCCCTTATTGGCCCCTCTCAGTCTGCTTTTGTGAAGGGTCGCCGTATTGCGGATAACATTCTGCTCTCTCAAGAATTGCTTCGGGATTACCATAAGGGTAGTCATGGCCCTAGATGTGCTTTGAAAGTAGATATTATGAAAGCATATGACAATGTGAGATGGGATTTTATGTTTAAGGTTTTGAGTAGTATGCGGTTCCCTGCGCGTACGATAGCTTGGATTGGTCAGTGTTTGACGACTTCGTCCTTCTCGATATGCATTAATGGGGAGTTACACGGTTTCTTTAAGGGGAGGAAGGGGTTGCGGCAAGGGGATCCCTTATCTCCGTATCTTTTCGTGATGGCTATGGAAGTCTTATCCGGCATGTTCCAGAAGGCTGCTCTTGAGAGGTGATGAGTATGAAAATAATCAGTCGGTTGAAGACCGATCGAGAAGGAAAAAAGAGGAGCAAGGCTCCAAACCCGACCGGCGGCATATGCGTCTACGGACTAAGGAAGAGTCGGTCGAGACCGCCAAGGGTCGAGCCCAGCCCGACCGAGCATAAAAGTCACATAGACCGACTGAAGAAGAGGTGCTCGGCCAAGGCATCCATCCACAGTGTTCGGTCAAGATCGAGCTCAGCTAAGGCCACCCAGTCTTGCCGAATACCGATCACAACAAATTCTGAGATCAGCGCCGACAATCTCGCCGGACATCACTCCCGCCAGCTGTCTCCGCGATAAGCTGGCAACCGGATCAACAT
>JAUTBS010003561.1:3540-14786 GCA_032361285.1 Aequorea victoria
CGGGAAAGGAAAAAAAAAAGGGAACCCTCTCGGTCGAAACTTCACCTCAAAGCTAGACAAAACCTAGTGAACCACGGAGATCACAAAACAGAGCACATTACAACTACTGCCTCTCTGACAAAAAGTGCCACAAGTCCTTGCAAACATGAACATGAAACTGAAAAAAGAGAGGAAGAGCCATGACCCGTAAGTTAAGCCAAGTTAAGGACCTCAAGATGCAACCTATACCCTCAACAGTAAGCTCCTCACAAAAATAGAGAAGGCATCAGCACCACACTCATCCACCAAATGAATCGAGACTTCAAGATTAAAAAGTAGACCAAGTCTGTTCGCCTAACAAAGCATTCCTACATGCATCTCAAAAACAAACTGGCACAACCACACAAAAGATAACTAAGGAAACAACATGTGTATCACAGGAAGCTCGGACTACACTGTGAACCCAGGGGGCAGAGATGAAAGGAACCACTGACCATTAGTGATAGTCTGCAAGGGGTAGGTCAACCCCAAAGTAATTCTAACCCCGGATTGTAGAAAGCCAAGGCTAACACGAACAGCAACGGCGCACATCTAGGCAAACTCCGCCATCGGACCTGTCACCCAGAACTATCAACTGTTGGCAAACTCCCTCCCTCCCGCGCACTCTCTTCTCTCTTCCTCCTCTCTCCTCGCCACCTCTAGACACGTTTGGATTCACATGGCCGAACGGATGGCCTCTGTTTGGATGACCATAACCGAACACCACTCAATGGTTCGGTCCTAGGTCGCCGAACACCTCTCATTGGTTCAACTCTAGGCTGTCGAACACCTACTTGCTCACCAGAAGAGAGAAGGGAGGGGAGCCCGAGGGAGGGAGGGAGGAAGAAAAGAGGGCGGCGGAGCGCGAGGGGCAGGGAGGAGGGCTAGGGTGAGGCTGGGGACGGGGCGTAGTGGAAGGAGGCGGGGGCGGCGCGACTGGTGGAGGGGGGTTGGGCAGCAGAGTAAGGCAGGGTTAAGGTTAGGGTTTCAGATTAGAGATGGGGATATTTTGGGTAATAAAGTGAGTGTATAAAGCAAAAAATTAAAAATTAAAATTTCACAGTGTGTGCGCTTAGCATTATGGTGTGTGTGCTTAGAATCACCCCCTTTTATATTTATTCACTTATAAATCATAAAAATATTATTTGACCTCTACTTTACCTCAGCTTTTATTTTAGCACATGCATAATTTTCAAACAAAGACCCCGTGTAGGCCAAATGCCCAAAAGCCTTGAGGCTTTCTTCTCTTGGTATTATCATTATTACAATTATAACAATTAATTCTATATCTAATGTTATTTTATAGAAGGTTTTATCTATCGTTACTATTGTGATGACCCAAAAAAATAGAAAATAAAAATATATTTAATTATTTTACGTTCAGAAGCTATTAGAGACAATGATAAATGAATTCTAGCGACATAATTAACTTAATAATTATTATGTTAATTCTATATGTTCATAATTAGAGCATGTTATTATATGCGAATTTGTACTAAATAAAATCCTATATAATAAGTTACAATAAAAGAGATTATATCATAAGGTCAACATTACAATTATATGCAAGAACTAAACTGTACTATCTTTGGCCCATGAGAGGTGTAGAAAGTTTCCAAAACTAGAAATAAAGCTTTACTTCCTATTGCCAAATCTTGGCATGGAACCCAACTAAGAGAATCTATACCACATGATCATAACTAAATGAATCCTAGCACTCTAAAAGATTACACATGTCCACCTTTGATATGGTATTATTTCATAAAATAAAAATAAACCAAAGAAGAAAGATTGAACCTCGGCCTTTGGATCTCATCTTAGTTGATGTGTACAAAGGAGAGCAAAGGTTGAGCCCTATATACACACCACAATGGCCGGTCACTAGAGGGAATGAGAAGCTCTTGAGTTTAGAAATTTTGGCCAAGTGTTTGTCATCATCTCATGGCCTAGTGCCTCACTAACACCTCTCCCTCTTTGATCATCCCTTTTCTCCATAGACTTGAAGAAGACTTTAACCATTAGAGATCTTAGATCCCCTCTCCATCTCCATGTCTAGGGAACCAATCTTAAAGGTGCTAGGAGGCCTCTCACATCCTTGATCAAGACATCACACACACTTTCCTACATATCCTTTTCTCAAGAACTTGAGGTAGGGATTTCTTAACTTAGATAACTTGGTAATATATTATATAGTGTAGCATGTAGTTTTTTTAAAACTAATTTCATGTATATCTCTATGCTCTTGATAACTCTCTTGAATATTGTTTAGGCTTATACTCTCTTAACGATCTCTACATGCTTTTCCTATTTCATATTCCTGATCAAAAAGTTTATGAAAAAGTCTTCTTGAGAGGCTACAACAATTGCTTTTAAAGTGAAGATGAGTGTTCTTGAAACTTTGAGAAAAGTTAGTTTTGGAACTTGAATATGATTTTGGGTCGCCTTGATGATTATGGATTGGGTACGAAATACCATTCGGTTAAAGCCCGTAAACTCACACGGGGTGTTTCTAGGTTAGTATCCTATAGCGTGATTTGTAATGATGGACATGTATAAGGCATACAACTAGTAAATTGATGAATATTGAACTTGGTTTGAGTTTTGAGAACTTTAAAAAAATGAGATTTCAAGTATGTTGAGAAAGTGATTTTGTGAAGAAAGGTTCTCTCGAAAGTATGATTTTTTTTTGTATTATGAAGTTATTAGCTTGCCATGATATGATAATATTCATGTTTCATCATTGTTAGTAAATGTCTATGAACTCTGTACTCACCCTTTGTGGATATATGTTGTAGGTTGGCTATGGAGTAGCCATGGAGCTTACAAAGAAGAAGATGATGCATGAAAAATATTTTGATGCTTAAGTTATATTTTTATGAACCATGAACTTAATTATTTTTATGGTTTGGTCTGTAATGCTATTGGGATAATGTTGTATTCATGAGGACCTTGTCATAAGGTCCATTAATGTTTATGCATGTTGATTGAAGTTTAAAATAATGATCATGTGTTTTGTGTTGGGTGAGTGGAGAGATGAGAGAACACACTAAAACATGTTTTCCCTTTGTTTTTAACAGTCTGTCTCAAACTTCTTTGATTTTTCCATAAAGCTTAAACCTGTCAACTTGAGTTCTCTTTAAATCTAAACCCTTTATAAGTGATTAAATAACACCCAAGAACTTTTTCAAGGTAGAAATTAGTTTTGGTTGGCCAAAAATGATTTAAAACACAAGATGACAAATCTGTCCAGAAAATCTGCTTCAAACCAGTGACTTTGTGTCAGGCACGGTTTCTGTCTCCTTTGGAGGAAAAATTGTAAGATTTAGCCAGTGTGTAGATCTGTCTTACCTAACTTTGGGCACTGGTCTTGCTATTTTTGAACTTAAAATGAATTAATTAAGGATTTCCAACTAAAGTGTGTCGAATTTGGAAGAGTCTGAGAAGATTTGTAAATTTGTATTATTTGGGACATGGCCTTCGTATGAGGCCTTAACCATCAGAAAGTAGACTTAATGAAGTTAATTTTCATATAAGGCTTGTTACATTTGGAGTTAAAATGAATATATTATGGTTTTTCAAAGTTAGGACAGTAGTGCTGAAAATTTTTTGAAGTAACAAATTTGTTACCTATAGTTTTCATGAATTAATTTATCTAATAACATCCTTAGGCCTTGGATAGGATAGGATGGATAAGTAATGTTGGGTTTCACATGTTTTTTTTTATACTAGGAGATTATGGATAGGATTATGTGTACAGTGAGAAATTTGGTTCATGTTTGGTTGGAGTGTGATAAATAATGGAATACGAGTTATAGAGTTATTGTTAGTCGTTGAATAAAGATGGAAGATAACCCGAAACCTGGTACTAATACTACCAGAGGGGCATGGTATTAGTTATCCGATCCCGGAAATAGTCAGGAATTTATCGGACTATTAGTCCGAGTCCCGCGATACAAATACGGGACTATTTATCCCAATGAGACAAAATCTATTTGGTGGGGCCCACTGTCCCCTAATCCTTCCCCACCCCCAACAACAACAACAACAACAATCTCCAGGAACAAACATGGCCTTAGGTTAGTAGTTGGGTACTTGGGTTAATGGAGGAATGCTTGTACGTGATCAAATGATGAACATATTTTCATTAGTAAAAAGAGATTAACGTCTCACTAATATTACTTTTTCTTAAGTAAAGTCTTGAAATTAAATTAAAAGTAATAATACTAATTTAAAAATAAATAATATAATATGGGTAACAAAAGTCGGGATGTTACAACTAGGATTAATTTAGATCAAACGATTCCTATATCATTATTTGAGGACTTACGCATTGAAAGAAACACAAACTCTCAAACTATCTTATAATCGTGTAATATCAACATTAACACACTACCTGCTAAACAAAAATAAAAACTTAATTCTCAAATTCACTTGTAAGTTGTAATGATCAATTAAATTTCAGAACACGCTACCATTTAGTATCTGAAACTATCATAACTCTGTCAAATGTAAATGATTGTACAGCCCCCAAACATGTTCAATTATTGATTTATATGCCTTAAAAATACAAATGAATGGATTTCAACCCATAATTCCCATGGCTCCTTATGTTTCAAAAAAAAATTATTTGTTTTCGTCATGCTTCAAAAATGTTTCTGTTTCTGACCCAAACGAAACAGCACATTTAAATGAAACTTTGATCCTTGCATATCTCTTACTGATGGATAATTGAAACACCAGTCAAATGTCATAGAACTTACAGATTCCTGCAGCTGTCCCACTGGAACAATTTCTGACAAGAACTCTTGAGCAGCTTCCACCAGATTGTAAATCATAACGCGTCCTTCTCTAGCGTTAGAATGAGCCTGAAACAGTTATTAGTTAAAGTTAACAGAGCGAATAGAAAAGGAAATAATAAAAGAAAAGAAAAATAACAAGTTTAGAAGCATGCATGTAAGCAGCATACAATTTATTAAATTATAATAAGAACAACCAAAAAATCTCTCTGCAGCTGGTATCTGAAACTGTCCCCAATCCCTTCCCATAAGAAATCTCTCTCTTCCGCTTCCCTAGTTTCCACGTAACAGATCCCAAAACAGTATGAACGGTCAGAAAGTACATCGAAAGGCTAGATGAAGTGCTCCTGAAGGGGGCAAGCCTCTGCACTTTGGAAAGATATTGCCGCTTCCACTTGGCAACCTCTTCTGAAACCTCTCCACAATCCCATTCCAAATAGCTTTTGACTTGAAGGCCTCCTGATAGGTGCCTAAATGGGAACCTTTAAATCCCTTAAAGTACACTAGTTAGTCTAATTACTTATTTTACTTATATACTTTTAGTGTTTTTAATAATTTCAGGCACTTGAGAACCATTAGAACCAAAAAGGAGTTAAAAAGAATAAAGTGCCAAATCTGCCCCCACCGTCCGGACGGCACACATCACCATTCGGACGCCACATTCCAGGAGCCACCATCCGGACGGCAGCCACCTTAGTCTGGACGGCAATCCACAGAAAGTTGAATTTTGCCACTTGGAAGCTCTGTTTTCTGCATTTCTAAATATGTAGGTCACTTATATTACGAGTATAAGAGTTCTACTTAGAACATGAGCATGATTATGGAGCTTTAAAGCATATGAGACAAGTTAAAAGGATGCAAGAATGTAAAATTCAATAATAATGGCTTTTGGGGCTTCAAAGTCATGATAGAACCAAGCTCCTAAATCTTATATTAAAGCTATCCTATCGTTAGGAAGATATGGGACAGATTAGAGCCACAAGCTTTGATCTCTTGGAATGACTTTTTGGTGGAAAACTTCTATAAAAAGACCAAGTACCTAGAAGAAGAGGAGAGTTCTTGAGTTGAAAAGTTATCTCTGCAAAATGTTTCTAAGTGTTGCTCAAGGGAAAAAGCTCAAGGTCCTTCGGTGGTGTTCATGCTCCAACTCTTGGTGTCTCTCACTCCCATGAGTGGCTAGGCTTTTCTTTCTTAGGGTAGAGATAAAGTTATAATCAAGTAACTTCAAGTTCTTGTATTGTACTTTGGAATTATTATTATTTGAATATATGGTTGTGTAATTTTAAGATTCTTGGTTTCAATCAAAGTTTTGATGAAAGTGTATTTCTAAACTTTGTGTTTGTTTTCTGTAATTTCAAATGCATGGTTATACAATGGAATTATTGTGATGTGATTAAGATTTGAGATAGAATATGCTAAGACGAGACGAATCGTACTAAGACTTTGTCGAAAACGATTCGTACTTAGTTAAGATATTCTATACCGGATCTTGGTTATGATAATATTCTTGATGACCTTATTAGAGCTTGTTGTCTAATGGGTCGAGTTAGATTCAAGTAATAACTCGTTAATCAATATATTAATCGTTGTTGCGAGATTAGAGTTGATTCAAAACTCTAAACTCTCTCTCTATTGATTTCGTAAAACTTACTTGTAATCTTTAATTAGTTAAAGTTTTATTAGTCTAGTTCAACCAAATCCAAAATTGTTTTCAAAATTACTTTGAGAGTTACTCAAATAAATCTAGCATCTTAGCCTTTTTGTCCCTGAGTACCGACACCCTATTTGCTACTATTCCACTCGAATAGAGGTTAAGTTAGGTTATTATTCATTTATAAAAAACTCTTTTGAGAGCGATACCTCCCCTAACGGCGGCAGGCCCAAGTAGATAACAGGAAAAGCCCCAGTTTTACACCCTCGAATAATATCCAGGCTTCTGACGTTCGGAACATTACCAATCGGGATAAGCACTAACTTGGCCCAAATCACCCGAAGTCCTGATATAGAAGAAAAAGACACGCCGAAAATACCCATCTGACTCGGCTCGATACCCGCAAAAACAAATGTGTGATTAGCGTAGAGAAGATGAGATGCAGACACTGGATAGTGAAGAGTTGAACCAACTTCAAACACCTGCAACAAACCACTGTGCACTGCTCTGCGGATCAACCGACTGAATGCCTCCAATATAATAATGGCAAGCAAAGGAGAATGGGGGTCCCCCTGCCTCAACCCCTCAAAATCTGGAAAAAAACTTGTTGGGGTTCTGTTCACTAAAACTGAAAGAGAAACTGACGAGATATAGAACCAGTCAACCAGATCCACAGCCTCCATTTCTCTCCAAAGCCTATCCACTTCTAAGTCCGGAATCGACACACCCATTAGCCAACAACACGGCATCTAGAATTTGCCTACCTCCTACAAAGGAATTTTGTGACTCAGAGATCACCGATTGGAGTACTCTCTTAAGCCTGAAGGACAAAACCTTAACTAAAAGCCTATAGGTCGTGCCTATCGAGCTAATAGGTCTAAAACCTCTGATATCCTTTACCCCTCATTTCTTCCAGACAAAAGTAACCACGTGGCATTGACTCTTCTCAAAAAATCTATGGTTGAAGAAGATCTAGAACGTACCCTCACCTCTTCCCTGACTACCCCCAACATTGTTGCAAAAATGCTATTGTGAAACTGTACGGCCCTGGTGCTTTGTCCCCATTCATCTCTCCTAAGGCATAGCAACCTCTTCCTCAAAAAAATGTCATTCCAAGCACCCTACCTCCTCTGCAGATATAGCATTAAACTCCAAGTTGTTCAGGCTCGGCATCCACCATTCTTTCTCATGGAACACAGATAAGACTCCACAATACCCTCTCTGATATCTTCCTTAAAGGTGCGGAGAGTCCATCAATACGCACCTTCCCAATCAAAATGTTCTGACTATGAGCATTAACCACCCTGTGGAAGAATCGTGTGTTCTCGTCTCCAACCTTTAGACAGAGAGCCCTGGATTTCTGCTTCCAACTGATTTCTTCTAGCTTTGCCTACTCGCCAAACTCAGACCTCAACTCTTCCCTCTGAACCCTATCCTCAACCAGTAAAGCCCCGACCTCTTCCTTAGTATTTAGAATTCGGATATCTGCAAGGACCTTACTCATTGGCCTTCTGCACCTCTAACCTGTCAAACTCCTTCGAATTCCACCTCTTTAACTCAGCCTTCAGCATCTTCAACTTCACATCTAAGAGAAAAGTTGAATTGCCATTCCACCACCATGCCACCCTATCCCGAAAACCCTCAACATGCAACCACATATTCTCAAACCTAAAGAGAGTTTTCCCCCCCGACAAACACCACCACTGTCAAGAAAAAGGGGCACATTTGGGCAAAGCAAACTGGGCCCCTGACGAAAATCGCTCCTCCCACCCTATGAAAACCAAACGGAGATCTATTCGAGACATGGAGAGAGGACTCTGGCTATTACTCCATGTGAAACTCCTTCCAGAAAAAGAAAGATCCGCCAACTCCATCCCGTCAATAAAGAAGAACGATCTCATAACTCTGGAAATACTTGTACAACCCAATCTCTCGTGAGGGAACCTCACCACGTTAAAATCCCCATCAACACACCAGGGAACATCACATCAGAAAACAATCTCTCCCAACTCTTTCCAGAGTTTAACAAAAATCGCCATAACAGTAGCGATTTGCGATTTGGATCGCGCAATCCCAATCACGGATCAATCGCGATCTGAATCATAGGTTGTGGTGTTCTAGCGAAAATCATCTTTCGATTCGCCACCAACAAGAGTCGATCAACAAAAAGAAGGGGGGAAAAAGTTGCAGTCGTTTTGCACTTACCGGTGGTATTGGCGACTTCTTTACATTGAACCAATTCGAATCTATCATCTTCCATCGGTGAGATCGAATCATCTTCTAGTGACCATCAACAAAATCGAGCCAGTTCGAATCAAAGCCATCAAGCCTGATTGCATCATCTTAGTTCGACCAACAAGAAATCGAACCAGATTGCAAAGTGAGAACCAGATCGAATCAAAATCAAGAACCAAATCGCATATAGTCCGAAGACCCATCAGGAACCATCATCAATACTGCGAAAAATGTAAGATAAAGAAATGCACCCCTCCTCTTGTTCTTCTTTAACCACACACCTGTTATCCCACATCAACAAAATTCCCACTGCTGTCCTCAAAGTCGGAAGAAAGCACCAATGCATCGACCGACCGCTCCACATACTACAAATCACCCTATTTGAAATAGCTTCCATCTTTGGTTCTAACAAGCAGACTACATCAGCTCTCTACCCCTTTAATAGAGACTTAATCCCTATTCTCTACACCTTTGAATTCATTCCCCTCACCTTCCGGCACAAGATCTTGATTCTCATTGGCAAAGAAGCATAGAACCCCCTCTTCCTCCTCCCCCAACCACAACACCCCGCCCTCACCTCTATTATCATAATTCACTGAACTATGAAGATTTCTGAGTTCCCTATCCGATCTCCTTTGAACAAAGGAGTCTTTAGTTGATCTTCTACGGGACACCCCTCTGGCACTTCCTGCATCGAGAGCTCCAAATAATAATATCGCTGCCTCCTCCAACGCATCGGAAGAAACTCCCTATAGTCTGCTAACTTCTCTAGTATTCTTCAAAATCCACTTAGAAACCAGTCTCGACTAGAACTCTTTCTCCCACCCCAAACAAACTCCTCTACCACTGGGGTCAATCATCCCCAATGGGACACAGTCCAAGGCCATAGAATCATCCTATACACGAGACTCGCCCAATAGGGCTCCAACTCCCTCACCGAGACCAACCAAAGACCCCTCCTCATCACCACTGCACACAGTAATAGAGGAATGCCCAAAGAGCTCCCAATATACGAGACTCACCCAATAGGGCTCCAACTCGCTCACTGAGACCAACGAAAGACCCCTCCTCATCACCATTGCACACAGTAACAAAGGAATGCCCCAAGAGCTCCCTTCTTTTTTTCCACAACACCCAAAAGCTCATAAACCCAATCTGAGGGAAAGGAAACAGATTGTTGGGGAGCATGAATAAGGGATACCTGACTCCGACAATCGCCGTAAAAGCTACCTCCCACCTCTCCTCCTCTCGGATGATCAAACACAAACGGCGGTGAGTGTTCTCCGCCCGAAGCCACCATCTGGCGCCACGCATGACCTCGAGATCCCACAGCTGATTGATCCCTCTTTCCCAAGCTAATGCCACTCGCCTTACTGATCGATATCGCCTTCGACAAAGAAGCCAACCAAAAAGAGTTGGATTGAGTCAAATTCAAAATTGAATCCGAACCCGCCTCCACCCCATCCTCAAATCTCGATGGCCACCCTTTTCCTAGTACCGAACCCCCTCTAGCTGTTTAGGCGCTAAAACATTAGGTTGGGCCAATTTTAATGCCCTCGCAAGACCCAATTCTAACGGTTTAAATTTAACCTAGTCTTTAGTTGGCCCATGGTCCCCAATTCTAACGGTTTAAATTTAACCTAGTCTTTAGTTGGCCCATGGTCCACAACCCACAAAACTTGTTTACCTAATGATCGCCTGACCCACCTAGTTCCGCCTCTTATCTGCAGCCTAGGGACACGTGTCCCTCTCGCCCGGTGCCACCTATCCATACCAACAGAGACCTTCACAGCTTTAATTTGAAAACCATCATTCCTCTTACGCCACGCCAGACCTCTCCTCTGCATAACCCCACCTACCGCCACTCTCCTTCAATCATTATGTCACCACCATCTCTGGCTCTGATGAAGCTCTGGTCACCTCTCCCAACGAAGCTCTCTCTGTACACCACTCTAGGCTCCATCTCCCCATCTCATCCCAAACACGGAGCTCATAAGAATAGGCACCTCACTAAACCCATACCACTGCCGAAATCTCCCTCCCCCCTCCTCTCACCTTGATACGAGCCCATCTCAGGTGCATCTTCTTCATTGCATCATCGCCTGCGTCAACAAAACCACCATAGAGCTCCCCGATGGCCCTGCGAACCAAAGCATCCCACAAGTGAGCTGGGAGGACCAGAACTCTCACCGAGCGGTCCACCGATGGGTCTCCTGGCCTAAAAAAACCTCCCAAAAGGCGACCACAGTCCACGAATAATCGGTGGCCACCAAACACTCACTCCGCTTCGAGAATCCCTAGTGGCCTCCTTCAATGGAAATAAAAACAAACCAAACACCCCTCCATCAAGAATCTCTGTTAGATAATACAGAATAATAGAGAGTCGTATCCAACTGGATAGGCGAGCACATTTATTTATAGTGAAAAGTAGGGAACACCATTACAGCCATGTAACCACACACGCACAATTAATAATAATAATAATCTACTACTAACACCCCCCTCAAGCTGGAGCATATATATCAATCATGCCCAGCTTGTTACAT
>JAUTBS010003672.1:0-14784 GCA_032361285.1 Aequorea victoria
CATGCCTTAAGCAAGTTGAGTCGACACAACTCCAAGTGAGTCGACCCAAGTGCGCGATCTCAGGAACTTCGACACGCATATCACTTGATCCAGTTGATTCTGTTACAATTGGATTTGAGGATCCATTTTGACTTTGTGAGAATCATTTTTTTAGTTATGGATAAACCCAAATAGTCTCAGAATAGATCACCAAGAATCAAGGATCAAATGAAGGAAAAATCAATTACGAAATTTTTGAGATTCTGATACAAAGCATAGATAGAATGAACAGTGTAACTTCAAAAATGTTTTTCAATTTCAAACAGATAGTCAGAGGATCGCGATCTAGAAGGAAGGTCAGAGCAAATCATATGAAATTAGATCAACAATTAAATTGCTTGATTCAAGGAAGAAGATCAGTTCATACTACAACGATCATTTTCCTGTGACTATAAAAAGACTGTTGCTTGATAATTTTAAAAAAGCAACTGGGATAAACAAGAACTCAAGCACTAGATAAGAAATACATCATTTTCATTCTTTCGCTCTCATATTCTGATTCAAGAAAAAATCAAAGAGAAAGCAGTCACTCTTCATCAGTCTCAAGAAGCTCTGTTCTGCCATTTAGAGAAGAAGTTCGAAAGCCTGTGTAGTAACTCGATTATATTCTCTGTCATTTGGTTATCCTCTCTGTGAACTACATTGTATTCATCTACTCTGTTTTGAGAGTCCTGTAACTTGATGTTTTGACATCAACACTTCTACATCAAACTCTGTAAAACTGATAGAGGTGATTCACCTGCTATTCAGTACTGTGTGTGGTGTAAACACACAAAAAGGATCACAAGTGCTAGAAATCTGATGACTTTGGAAAGCATTTTTGTGGATCTTGTTGAAAGATTTGGAGCACACCCGTAAGTGTTCTGGCATAGTGAAGAATTCTCAAGAGGTGTTTGAGGAATGAACGTAGGCTAAGCTAAAGCCAAACCACTATAAATTCTGGTGTTATTCTCTTTCTCTATTCTCAATCTCATACTTTCTTATAGGCTTACACTTTTAGGTTGCTAATATTCATTCATATTTTAAATAAGTCATTATTTAAAACCCATAAGTTTTAAAAAGATCATCTTCACCCCCCTTTAAGGTCATCACATAGTTAATAGTACCCTTCTCCGTGAGACTGTTAGCATACCTCTGGTTATCCGGAGATACGTCGGAAGCTTCTCGATGGCAGCCTATTTCAGTACTTCTTCATCATCTTCTTCACCGCGAGACAACCACAAAAACACCTCCATGGCTTTGTTCCTCCATATGTTTGAGCTGCCTATACGACCGTTGGTGAATATATCACCGCTCACAGTTCGGTTGGGTCGGGTTCTACGGTTTGGTGACACCAAACTCGTCACCTGACCATGACCTGCTCAAAAATCCATTCATTCACTCATAACCAACCGAATTAATGAATGAAATCATTTATTGCCAGTTTGGTAAGTTCGGTCTGGACGGTTTAGGCAGATCGGGTCACTCGATGGACACCCCTAATAGAATCGATGGTGTTTGCATTGTAGGCAACACCATATGTCAAGACATGAAAAAGAATACGAAGGACTTCCTCCTTGCCAGTGACCTCTTGATCAATGGCATACTCTATGAGTATGATTAAGGTACTGCAGAAAAGATAAATGAGGTCCTCTGTAAGATTCGAGAATTCATGGAATGGGCAGAAATTCATTTGGAGAAATCAGCTAAAAAAGCTGAGCGAGCATATCGTGAAAACATCAATAAAGAAGTAGCTCGAGCGAAAGAAATTCATATTGAGGAGATCTTAGTCCAAGAGTTCGAGACTGCCACCTCCAAAGAAAAAGAGAAAATAATTGAGCCAGCCAAGAAGAAAGGCAAGCAGTCCATCTTCGACATGCTGGAAGAACTCGAGAAAAAGGAAGACATCATATACAAGAGAAAACATAAATACAAATGAGAAATCGCAACTGAACGAAAATCTAAATGGAACAAACAAATGTGCGAAGATTTCTTCTAGTTTTTCTATCTTTTCTCTTCTCTTCTCTGTATCTATGGGCTGCTCCACACAGAACACACATTTTTTGATGAATGAAACTTTTTTTATGATCTGGTTCTTATGAATGTATGCCATTTTCTTTGTTTAAGTATGAATGTTGTCTCTCATCTTTTTTGGTATGCATGTTTTTCATTTTTTGAGATGACAAAAGGAGAGGAATAAAGAAAAATACCCCCAAAAAGGGAATAAATAAATGAGAACTGAAGGGGAGATATAAAGGAAAACAAAAAAACAAAAGCACTTGTGTGTTTAATAAATTAGTTTCACTATGCTTAACTCTGATTTGCATATTCATTTGGTATCGATATGATTGAATGGATCTCTGTTTTAATTGGTATCGAAATATTTTAAGATAATTATGTCTTGCATATGATTGATTTAATTTTTTTGTACAAATGTTTAATTTAAAGAATTGGAAAATTCTCTTTGAAAAAGGAAGCACCTCTTTAGGGGGTGCATTTCAAGAGTTTTTCTTAAAATTATTTAAATTGTTTGTCATCATAAAAAAGGGAAAGATTATTAGCCCTAAAATTTTATAATGTGTTTATTGATTTTGATGATAACAAATAAAATTTTAATAAAAATCAAATATTTTTATAAATATATCTTTTTAATAAAAATCAATCGTTCAAATGAATTTAAATGCTTATGAACGGTTAACACCCATGATTGGGGTTGACCCTATATTTAACGAGTTGTGAAGTTATTTCAGGTATTAAATCAAGTATTGAATGATTGAGAAATTATTAAATCAGTTCCCAAACAAGGCATAAAGCTCAGAATCAAAATAGGAAGAATTTAGAAGAAACTCAACATTTGAGTCGACACAAAGACCATCATGAGTCGACACAAATGGGAAAGGTTTCGAAAGTTTGTTTAGCAGACAGTCATGAGTCGACCCAAAGGCATTGGTGAGTCGACCTAAATCACTCCACTCTCAGGACTTTCCTCTGCATCAACCTTGAATTGACCCAAGACATGCACCAGTCGACATAAGGCAGGCATGAGTCGACAGAACTCCATCATAAGCCGACCCAACTGAATGCCTAAGAAATAAACTGAGGCTTCATCATCATGAGTCGACCCACAATCGAAGTTTCCAAAGAATAAGGATTATGAGTCGACCCAACTTGATCATGAGTCGACCCAAATAAAAGACTCTGAAGTCTAAGTAACATGAGTCAACACATCTTCATCATGAGTCGACCTACAGTCAAAATTTCTGAAGAATAAGGATTATGAGTCGACCCGACTTGATCATGAGTCGACCCAACTTGATCATGAGTCGACCCAAAGCAAAGACTCCAAAGTCCACGGAACATGAGTCGAAACATCCTCTACATGAGTCGACCCACATCAAGAAGAATTCCTATTTTAAGGAACTTGAGTCGACCCAACTCCAAGTGAGTCGACCCAATGGCGCGATTTTAGAAAATCGCACAGCGCGAATCCCGTAAAGATCAGTTCCATTTACAACGTGATTATATGAACAATTTTGAATAAAAATGGCTCAATGGAGATCATTTTTAATCATGAAAATAATTTTAAATCAGTTCAAGATCAGATCACCAAGAATCAATACACAAATCAAGGACCCTATTCACCCCCTCTAGGGTCATCCTTTAGTTAACACAGCCATCCCCACCAAATAGCATTGATGCGTGCTCTTTTGTGTTCATATGCACAAGTCTTGTAGCAGGTCATGGCATGAGGTTTCATTTGGGTTCATTTGATAATCTGTGTACTAACAATGGTGCCATTTGTGGTAACCCAACAAGATTTATGCACCGATGAACAATACCAACTATGGCTACTATGCTCATGAAGTGTTTGAGCCATTCTTGTGAAAACAAATGAGGTCTTAGGTTCGTATTACTCTGTTAGCATTCAAGTAATCCAGTCGAATGTGAACCCATTTAGCCATTATTTGGGATTCCAAAAAAAAAAATGACTTTTTTGTAAAAAAAAATTAGCTTTTAAGTTATACCGTTTTAGAATTTCAAAAAAGCCAATTAACTTTTTTTTTTCTTTTTAAGAAAAAAGCCTACTCACATTCCAAACACTAACTTTTCTTTTATAATGAAATAACTATAATACCTCGATACAAAAAGTTAACTCTACTCTAAAAAAATAAAAAAGTAGTGTCATTATCCCAAACACTACAACTTAAAAGAAAAAAATAAGAGCATATTGAACATTTTAACAAAAAGTAAAAAAAAAAAGTACAAAGCGACTATAAATAAATTATCCCAAACAATCTTTTTTATTTTTTTAAAAAGCTAAACCTCTTAAAAGTCTAGTATTTTAGACATCCCAAACAGGATGTAACAGATCGAAAGTCTCCAAGGCATAGAGACGGTCAATTCAAGGCAAGCGAAACTCACAAAAAAATTATAGAGTATGTCAGAAGGCTCTAGTACAATAGAGAACCTTGAAGACTCTAGAGAATTCTGGAGAGGTCCAAAATATTCTAGAAGATTATAGAAAATGAGAGAAGAACCTAGAAGGTTCAAGACATTTCTAGTACTTTTACATATTCTAGAGAAATGTATAAAGTATTCTAAAATAGGTTTCTAGATTATTCATATAGAAAACTTCTAGAAAATGTTCTATAACTTTCTAAGAGTGCATATATAAGGAGGGTGACCTTATTTGGCCAAGACACCTCCATACCTCTCTATGCCTATCCAAATCCATGAAAAGTGTAAGAATCACTCTCTAGAGCAATATACTTTTTATTCTCCTAAGCTCTCAAAGTGTTTAGCTTTCTCTCATACTCTTATAGCTTTTGAAGGCTGACTTAGCATCATAAAGTCTAGTTGTGAGCGTCTAAATATCGCACGAATAGATAGGAAAAGTATAAGTCCGTGACACTTGGTATTAGAGCAAGTTACAAAGATAGAGAAAGCACAATGTCACCCGGCGTGAAAGACGTGATGGCCGAGCAAACCTGTGGGAGGGACACCAATCCAAAAAGAAGGAAGGATAAGTCTAGTGATGTTGTTGCAATCATAGATGCACAACTCGTAAAGGTGGAGCTTATCGTGGCTGACTCGGTGGATCATCTTGATGTGTTGGAGCAAGCTTGCAGCAAGACGAAGAAGATCTCAATGGGAGATTAAGGAACTCAAGGATGGCATGCTTGCTATCGTTAACTTCGTGGCACATGGCATGCAACAAGGCAATGAGGCCTTAAAAAAATGGTGTTGGAGATACTAGCTAACTTTGAAGCCCACTTGGAAGAGGTACATCAAGATTGGGCTATGTGCAAGAAGACTATACCCGGGGGAGCTGTGGCCATGCCGGGAACTTCTAATGTTGAGATGTCGAAATCAAAACCTTATGATGGGAATTGAGATGCCAAGAAAGTGGACAACTACTTATGGCACATGGAGAGATATTTCGAGGCAATGACATTGACGAATGTAAATGCCAAAGTAAGAACCACAATCCTTTATCTCACCGGCATAGCGACTCTATGGTGGCGCAGGAGGCATGACGATATAGAAAAAGGAACGTGCACCATAGACACTTGGAATGACTTCAAGAAGGAATTAAAGAAGCAATTCAATCCCGAGGATGTGGCCTATCAAGCAAGGAAGAATAAGAAGAAATTGAAGCACAATACGTCTATTCGGGGATATGTAAAGGAATTCTCTACTCTCATGCTGGAGATCCTGAATATGACTGATGAAGAGTTACTATTTAACTTCATGGACAACCTACAACCATGAACAAAGCAAGAACTATGTCATCGTGGCGTGAAGGATATTGCCATGGCTATTGTGATACTACAGTCCTTGATAGAATATAATGAGAAGGCCAAGACATCAAAGGGGAATTGCAATGAAGGTGGAAAATAAAAGGATACTAGTCATTATCACTGGAGAAAGGAGGTGGGAAAACCCCTTACTGGCAAAGAAGGCAAGGGTAAAAACATGGGAGAATAAGATAAGTTCAAGCCCAAGAAAAGTTTCTTTCTATGCGATGGACCACATTGGGCAAGGAAATATTCGAAAAGAGAAGCCCTCAATGCTATGATTGTAGAGAGAAAGACTTAAGTGCAAGCACAAATGGGATCTATCCAGCTTCTCAATGCCCTCGAAGCTAGTTCGAAGCCAGTAAACACCAAGGACAGTTCCTTGATGTATGTGGATGCTGCTATTAATGAAAGGACTGCCTAAGTCATAGTAGATATGGACGCATCTCACAACTTCATCAAAGGAGATGAGGCCAAGCAACTTAGTCTCAAGATAGAAAAAGGCCAATGAAGGCTCAAGACGGTCCACTCCAAGGCAAGACCATTAGATGGTGTGGCTCATGAGGTGAATCTACACCTTGACACTTGGAGAGGGAAGGTTGACTTTTTTGTAGTGCCCCTTGATGACTACAATATTGTGTCAGGTATGGAATTCCTACAACAACGCAATGTGGTGATACTTCCTCGTGTGAGTTCGGTGTGCATCTTGGAGGGAAGCTCATGTATGGTTCCTACTAGGGCTAAACCAAGCTCAAATGAAAAATTTCTTTTCGGCATACAGCTTGAGAAATCTCTAAAGAAAGGAAGGGCGAAGCACTTAACCACAATTCGAGGGAGTGAACAAGGAAAGAGCAAGCAACATCCACCAAGGAGGGAGGTGGATCACAACCGTAAGATGGTAAAAATGCAACATGAAATCACCGTTCAAGCAGCTACGAAGAGTCATGCAGGAAGTTGCTCCACCACAACAAAGAAAGCAAGTGGAAAGAAATGGCACGCGAAGTGCATACTTGCAGAGCAAGTCATCCAGAGGTGGAACCACCAATCAAGTCATGAATACTTGGTAAAGTGGAAAGGATTGCTAGACAGCGAGGCTAGCTGGGAGCCATCAGACACTTTGTGGCAATTTTAGAAGTTAATACAGATGTTCCACAAAGAAAGTGTGACGAGGGTGTCGCCGAATTGGGTGGGGGAGAATGTAACGGACTAAAAGTCTCCAAAGAATAGAGACGGCCAATTCAAGGCAATCGAGGCTCGTGAAAGATTCTAGAGCATGTCAGAAGACTCTAGTACATTAGAAAATCATGAAGACTCTAGAGAATTCTGGAAAGGTCTGAAATATTCTAGAGGATTCTAGAATAGGTGAGAAGAACCTAGAAGGTTCAAGGCATTTCTAGTACTTATACATATTCTAGAAAAATGTATAGAATATTCAAAAATAGATTTCTAGATTATTCATGTAGGAAAATTCTAGAGAATATTCTATAACTTTTCAAGAGTACATATATAAGGAGGGTGACCTCATTTGACCAAGACACCTCCGTACCTCTCCACATTCAAGAAAAGTGTAAGAATCTCTCTTTAGAGCAATATACTTCCCATTCTCCCAAACTCTCAAAGTGTTTAGCTTTGTCTCTTATTCTTGTATCTTTTGAAGGTTGACTTAGCATCACAAAATTTAGTTGTGAGCGTCTAAGTGTCGCACGGATAAATAAATAAAAAATCATAAATTTGTGACAAGGAGCTTAGAATGCATTTAGTCCTACCAGCATAATATAATATTCTAGTTATATTTTGGATATTATTTTCTCAATCATATTAATCACTTGGGTAAAACTGTCAAACCATTCGAAGACAAACTATTGACTTGGATGAGGGTAACCTTATGTTCTACTAGGGTTCCAGCACTAATGTATGTGCAAGTTAAAAATTAAAAATTAAAAATTAAAAATTAAAAATTAAAAATTAAAATGATTAAAAAAACATAGTAGAATGATTTGATTTTTAAATTGTGAACAACTACAAAAGATATAAAGCAGTGATAGAAAAAATTAAATGACATTTTAGGCAAAAATAAAAGTTCATACAGTTTTTAAATAAGAAAACACCAAGTGGGTGCTCTTGCTTTATATAATAGTATAGATGTAATGTTTTTAAACTAATAGAGTTCGTACTAAAAAACATGCAGAGTTAAATTTATTTTTACAATTTAAAGTCTTAAAAAATTTACCAAATTAATTATGAATATTCCTAAATGTATATATGACATGCATATTGATGAGTATACGTCAATCGGTCGGGGTAGACCGACCGAGGGGGTCCAGTCAGCAAAAAGGAAACAGCTAAGCGAGAGGCAAACCGTGGATAGCCGACTTCTCAGCGCCCACCGAAGAACGACAAGGCGTACAAGTTCCACTCCGTCTGGGGGCCCAACTGACCGAGTAAGACACTGGTAGTAAGCCACCAAGGTCAACGCCGACAATCTCGCCGAAGATCACTCGAAGAGCTGTCTTCACGGGAAATCAGCGGCCAGATCAATACGAATCCCGAGATTCACATCTAAAACCAAATCCTTAGGGATTCTTTCCTATCTCATCCAAGGTTTCCAAGTCCAGAGATTCCTACAAATAGCCGACACATTCAGGCTCCAAAGGTACGCAACTAACAAGCTCTGCACTACGCCCATACATTATCCATACGATTTATTTATTGCGGATCCTCTGACTTAAGCATCGAAGAGTCTTTGGCCGGTACCCCACCAGTGCCTAGATTCTAACATTTTTGCAGGTTCACCAACGGAGCATCCACCGAAGGATTAGACAGCACTAATTGGAGGCAAAACTGAGAGATTCATCGACCGTTCAGATTCAAGTACCAACATTTTAGCGCCGTCTGTGGGAACGATTCACAGTTCCAACCCCTGGTATACTGCGCCTTGAATGGTCAATACGCAATCCATGGCCTTCGAAGGTAATCGCCATCAAGATAACCCTCGGGAAGGCCAACCTCCCAACGTCGAATAGCAGTTACAAGACTTAACATAGCTTATCCAAGGCCTAGTTCACCAGAACCAGGCCATCAACTAAAGGCTAGATGAATAAGCCCGCCTCTTACCCGTTCCACCTCTTCCTCCCCGGGTTCCCCGCTCGGAAGGAGGACAGTCGGCAATCGAACAGCCCAATAATGAGGGCCGAGGGCAAGAAGTGGGGCCAAATGCAAATGAAGACATGGCCGAGAGTAGAGCTCGCCCGCAGGACCAAAGCCAAGCCCCTATCCGAGTCGAGGAAATCCAACCCGAGAGGACTGAAACCTCCACTGCTATGGAGGTCAAACTCAAAGAGGTCAATGACCAACTCCACAATATGATGGCAGCCATAAAAGGAAAGACTACAGCGGTCGTAGACGACCTCGTCCACAAAACCGACTTACCATTCTCCTCGGCCATCATGGCCGAGCCGTTACCATCCAAGTTCAGGATGCCTCAGATGGAAGCCTTCGATGGATTGAAAGACCCCCTGGACCACTTGGAGACGTACAAAGCTTATATGCACTTGTATGCGGTCCCGAATGAGATCATGTGTCGAGCCTTTCCAACCACACTGAATGGCTCGGCCCGAGTACGGTTCAGCAAGATGAAATGCGATACCATCTCATCTTTCACCCAGCTGAGTAAGTTATTCATGGGGCACTTCATTGGTGGCCAACGACACCTCCGACTGGCCACATACCTCCTCAACGTCACGTAGGGAAAAACGGAGACTCTGCGTCAATATGTCACTCGGTTCAACACCGAGGATCTGAAGGTGGATGACATTGATGACAAGGTGGCCCTAACAACCTTCATGGGTGGCCTCCAGCCTATGAAATTCCTCTTCCCATTAGCAAAAACACCACCCATAAGCATGGTCGAGCTCATCGTAAAAGCACAGAAGCACATGAACATCGAAGACATTCTCAGTGCCCGAGAGAACAAGCCGCCCGAGCTGACTAAAAAGATAAAGTACACAGAGAAGGCCGATTGAAAGAAATGAGACGAGCCAGAATGTCCAAAATAGCCCTAAGAATCCGATCGGCCACAACCAGGCTCGGCCGAGTCCAAATGTCCCAGACTACTAGCCAACAGTTTTGAAAGGTATACTCCCCTGAACACCTTTATCGAGCATGTTCTCTTACAGATAGAGGATAACCCCAAATTTCGGTGGCCAAAGAAGCTCAGATCCCAGCCCAACTAGCGCAACCCCGACAAGTACTGCCGCTTCCACAAGGACCACGGCCACAACACGGAGGAGTGCTTCGACCTAAAAGAACAGATCGAGGCATTGATTCAGCGAGCAAGGCTCAACAGGTTCTTGGCACGTTGGAAAAATTGAGAAAATCCCAAAAACCAGCAGGACAGACAGCCACCACCCCCAGGGACCAGGGCAAAAACCTCATCGGAGAAGTCCAAGTGATTTCTAGAGGATTTACTGGAGGAAAAGAAAGTAGTTCTTCCAGAAAGGCCCATTCCAGATGCCACGGGATCGAGGGTCCTAATGACGTTTGTATGACGGATCGACCAGGTAAAACCACAAGAACCGAGGAGGTTATCACCTTCTCTCAAGTTGACGCCTGAGGAGTGCAACAATCGCATGACGACCCCCTAGTCTTCACCATGGTCCTAGCCAACTACAAGGTGCACAGAATCTTGGTGGATAATAGAAGCTCGACTGACATCCCATTCCTCAATGCCTTCGATCAACTCAACGTCGGCCGAGAGAAACTACATCTGGTCTGGTCGCGCCTTGCAGAGTTCACCGAAGAAAAGGTGCAACCAATGGGATCAATCGAGTTACCTCTCACAATCGACTTTAGCCCGAAATAGGCCACCCAGATGGTGAACTTCCTAGTGGTCGACTGTCCCTCGGCCTACAATGCCATCCTGGGCCGACCGTCCCTTAACTAGTTGAGGGCCGTAAGTGCAACTTATCATTTGATGCTGAAGTACCCGATCGAGCACGGCATAGCAGAGCTTAGAGCTGACCAGATCATGGCTCGAGAATGTTACAACACCTCCTTCCGGGAGCCAAAACTAAAGGAAACTATGACCCTCAATACAGTCGAAGTTCGAGGCGAAGAGATCGTCAGAAGAGGAGAACCAGTGGAGGATATTCTTAAAGTCAGCCTAGATAAAAGCAGACCCAACCAAGAGGTTCAGATTGGCTCGGGTCTTCCCCCCAATATGAGGATCGAGCTGGTCAACTTCTTAAAAAAACATCGGTCCATTTTTGGTTGGACGCACGTGGACATGACCGGGATCAGTCCTGAGGTAATCGTTCACCACTTGTGCATGAATCGATTACATAAGCCGATCAAGCAGAAGCAACAGATCTTTCCCAAAGAAAGGAATGAAGCAGTAGCCAAGGAGGTCGATCGACTTTTAAATACAGGATTCATTCGGGAAGTTCAATACCCGGACTGGCTCGCCAATGTAGTCCTAGTAAAGAAGTCCAACGGCAAATGGAGGATGTGCATCGACTTCACCAATCTCAATAAAGCTTGCACAAAAGACAGCTATCCTCTCTCTCAGATTGACCAACTGGTAGATTCCACCCGTGGTCATGAGCTCCTCAATTTCATGGATGCATTCTCCAGCTATAATCAGATATTGATAAACGAGGACGACCAGGAAAAAACTTCCTTCATCACTGACCGAGGAACCTACTGCTACAGAGTCATGCCCTTCGGCCTCAAGAATGCAGGAGCAACTTACCAGCAACGGGTAAACCTCATCTTCAAAAATAGATTGGCAGGAATGTAAAGGTCTATGTAGACGATATGCTGACAAAGAGTAAGAAGGCAGCCGACCACCTAGCCAATCTCGAAGAGACTTTCCAAGCCTTGCACAACTTCAACATGAAGCTGAACCCGACCAAATGTGCCTTTGGAGTCTCGGGGGGAAAAATCCTCGGTTTTATGGTCAGCGAACGAGGAATCGAGGCCAACCTCAAGAAGATTAAAGCCATAATGGAAATGTGATCACCGAGGACGACCAAGGAAGTGGAAAAGCTCACAGGTCGATTAGCAGCTTTGAACCGATTCATATCCAAGGCAGCTGATCGTTGTGCGCCCTTTTTTGCTGTCCTAAAAAAGGCATTCAACTAGATGGAAGCTTGTGAGAAAGCATTCGTCAACCTAAAAATGTACTTAGCTTCTCCCCCACTGCTCTCCCGAGTAGTCCCAGGCGAGGAACTCCTACTCTACTTAGTTATTTTTGAAACCGCGGTAAGTTCAGCCCTCATCCGAGAAGCGGAGGGAGCACAAAAGCCAGCCTACTACAACTGCAGAGCATTTCGAGGAGCTGAGTCTAGCTACCCTCGGGACAAGCAGCTGGCGTTTGCCCTGGTCATCTCGGCCAGACAACTGCGGCCATATTTCCGGTCTCACACCATAGTCGTACCGATCGACCAACCATTATGGCAAGTATTGTAGAAACCAGAGACTTCTGGTCGCCTGGCACAGTGGTCAATGGAACTGGGTGAGTTTGACATCCAATTTTGACCATGGCAAGCCATCAAAGGACAAGCCATAGTGGACTTCATCGCAGAATTCACAACGAAAACCCAGCCTATCGAGTAGTCTTACAATCGACCAAAAGGAAGTCCCCCCACAGTTAACCCAGAGATCGAGGTAATCTTCGATGATCACCAAGTATGGATAGTTAGCGTGGACGGGTCCACAAACCAATCGGCTAGTGGTGTCGGCCTCGTCCTGATTCCTCCACAAAGGGATGAGTTAGAATACTCCATCTGTTTTGATTTTCGAGCAACCAATAATGAAGCTGAATATGAGGCGATCATAGCCGGCCTCAAGCTGGCGCTGGCTCTAGGGGAAGCACAGGTCAGACTCCTCAATGACTCACAGTTAGTAGTCGGCCAAATCCAAGGACAGTACGAAGCACAAAAAGATCGAATGAAAGCTTATAAAACAATCACCAAGGAGCTAACAGCCAGATTTGACAAATTTATAGTTAAAGAGTCCCTAGGAATCACAACCAATGAGCCGACGAGTTGGCCCGACTGACATCAGCTCCCGAGGGGCAGGTCAATAGAGGAATACTGGTAGAGTACCTGAACCAGCCGAGCATCACATCAGAAGAGAAATCATTGACGATGAACTTGGCACAAGTCTGCGTTATCTGGGCTGAGGACATAATTAGCTTTCTTCGAGACGAGTGATTGCCTACCGACCGAGCCGAAGCCAAGAAGATAAGATACCGAGTGAGCAAGTACATGCTCATCAACGGCATTCTCTACAAATGTGGCTTTTCGGCCCCGTACCTGAGATGCATCTCAAAGCAGGAGTCCGAGTATGTGATGAAAGAAATACATGAAGGAGTATATGGTAACCACTCGGGCTCTCGGATCCTATCAGGAAAAATCCTAAGGGCTGGTTACTACTGGCCCACCATACAGAAAGATGCCGAGGATTTTGTCAAGAAGTGTGACAAGTGTCAAAGGTTTGCAACCATCCCAAGATAGTCGTCGGAAGAACTCATGGTAATCACCACTCTATGGCCATTCGCCCAGTGGGGAATCGACATTGTCAGATCATTCCCGACCGGAAGGGGGCAGGTGAAATTCCTAATAGTCGCAATTGACTACTTCACCAAGTGGGTAGAAGCCGAGCCGCTAGCAAAGATCACTGACCAGAAAATAATGGACTTCGTGTGGAGGTCGATCGTATGTCGATTCGGCATCCCGAAGGCCATTATCACTGATAATGGTAGACAATTCGACAATAGAAGATTCAGAGAATTCTGTGGCTCGTTCGGCATCCAGAACAGGTACTCCTCCCCTGCCTACCCACAAGCTAATGGGCAGGTCGAGGTGACTAACCGAACAATCCTGAAGATAATCAAGACCAAGCTAGAAACAGCAAAAGGCCTCTGGGCCAAGGAGCTCCCAAATGTCCTCTAGGCCTATCGGACCACCGTTCGAACACCCACGTGTAGACACCCCATTTTTGATTAAACCGAACATCGATCGATTCTCGTAGCCTTTCGATGATGAAAAGTGCATCAGTCACATTCAAAGGAGCTTCCGCACGAGTCCAAAAGTCCGAAGAGTCCTTCCAAATGTAATTCCAAACACCCCGATATAACCTAGAATACTCCGAAAATACTAAAAATACCCCTCAGTGCCACACCCAACGCGACGCCACCTCTAAGTGGCGCACGCCACTTCCCTCTTAAATATCTCACATCACCTTAAAACTCAATTGCTAGCGTCGCGTCATACCTTTCAATCCACTAGCCAAGCCATGTCAAAACCCTCAAACTGACCTAAACCGACCTACAACCAGGCACTGCGCCATCTCAAAATGGCGCACGCCCCTTCCCACCTGGCGCACGCCACTTGAGAGGAAACTTAGACACTAATTCAGCTTCTTGCCCGAAACTTCTATAAATAGGACCCCTCCCCACCCTTCTCAAACATGGATCGAAAAAAATAGAAATCTCTTACAAGCCAAAATTTTGTTGAATTACACCTCAAGCCTATAGTTTCACACCCAAACCCTTGCCCGACTAATCCCGAAACTTCACTTTAAACTACCCACTTCAGGCTCCTTTGTATTTGGAAGGAGTCGGAAGACCCGAAGATCGTGCGAAGGACTCCCAAAAAATGTGCCGTACGTGAGGAAAGACTACGGGAGCTGCTTGACACTTAGTTCATGGGATATACAGTAGATTTTCATTCTCATCTATTTTCATAAATCTAATCTTTCCTTAAAAACTCTTTTATTCGGCAAAAAGGGGAGAAGAGGCCGTTGGCCTCTTTCTCCCGAATTTTCTTTCTTTCAAATTAAATGTCCAAGCATGTTTTCCTTTAGTAGAATTGCATATTAACCTTTTCCTTTCTTCCTTAGTCTATCTATCCTTCTTTAGAATTGCATATAACATCTTCTTTGCATTTTTTGTCATTTTTATGCT
>JAUTBS010003894.1:0-14774 GCA_032361285.1 Aequorea victoria
CACTCCCAAAGAAGAATAGGCTTCGATTCGCCTTAAAGAATATTAGGTTCCTCTTCACCCGTAAGAAGAAGGTGGTTCCTCTTCACCCTTATTGAAAAATGTGGTTTCTCTTCACCCGATAGAAGAAGGCGGTTTCAATTCACCCAAAGAATCTGTAAAGTGGTTTCGATTCACCCGCAAGAATCTGATATTGAATTTCTAATGGAGCTTGAAGAGTGGACGTAGGTCGAGTTGACCGAACCACTATAAAAACTTGTATTTATATTCTCTCTTCCCTTAAACTCTTTAATTTCAGTATTTCAATATTGCTTTAATTTTTGCTGCATACTTCACACTTTTATAAGGCAATCAAAAAGAGTTTTAGAAAGTTTTAAAAGAGAAGAATAAGAAAAGTTTGCCATCAACCATTCACACCCCCTTTGGGTTGATTGTACCTAAGTTCAAACACCTTAGTGTACCCAACAACCCCAACAGGTGGATGTCTGGCAGACTCACCTCTCGACTCTGAATCTGTAGACATTGACGAGTTTGACTCGGACTCTGACTCACTATCTACATTATTCAGAACATTATATTCATAGATCCAATTTCTTGTTACAACGTTACCCCCGCTTATTACTAAACTGGAGCATTCGATTGGATCGTCGCTGCCCAGCATGGCCATCTCTTCCGCGACTTCTTCCGTATGTATAGGAGTTGCTCCCTTAAAGAGCGACCTCAGCGTGAATTCCTCTAGGTCTTCCTCCCAGTCTTGTTCGTTTACCTTCTCTGTTACGCCTTCGTCTTCTACCTCGTCCTCCTCGGGCTCGTTGTCTGTCAGCTGATCTTTAAAGAATATCTCCAGCCCAAGTGTCTTCTGCCCAGATCCTTCATCGATTCATGGTTCTAGAAATCCACAGAATGAAAAAGTCTCGCCTTCTTTCACATACTGTCCATTTGGAGGCCCATAGGCTGGCAACAGAGCCAGGTATTCTGTGTCAGTTTTCTTGGCTCATGCCTTCCTCTGTACTTCCACCCTTCTTTTAGCAAGATCTTTTGTTGTGGGCTTGTATCCCAGACCAAAGGTGTATTGATTGCCCTGAACGCATATTGGTTCAGTGCTACCTTGTTAACTTTTTCCAAGCCCTAGGCCTAGGAAGTATGACATTTTGCACATCATCATTACCGCCTGAGGTTTCATGTATAGCTGCTCTCCGTTCATCAAAGTCTGGATAACCGCTATTTTGTCAAATTCAAAACTGCTTAGGGTGAGATCTGCCTCCCCATGCTGTATTTTAAGCAAGGGGGTGCCATCAGTGGCAGTTGCCTGGATGCTTGATTCACCAAATATAGTCAGAACAGCTCCATCTCTTATCATTTTAACCTTCTAATGGAGGGTGGATGAAACTGCTTATACATTGGGGTCATGTAACCAAGGTCGACCTAACAACAAGTTGAAGGAGGCCGACACATCCAGAACGTGAAACTCGATCTCACTGTTGGTGAGTCCTATGGTAACAGCGAACTTGACTACTCCCAGCACATTTTTGTGGGTATTGTCATATGCTCGTACCCCTTGAGTAGTTTGAGTAAAATCCTACTCTCTTAACCTGAGGCAGTGCACTGTTCTGAGTGGGCAGACGTTCAATGCTGACACATTATCAATTAAAACCACAGGTACCCATTTTCCTAGGCACTTTGCTGTTATGTGGAGGGGCTTGTTGTGCAAATGTCCTTCGGCGGGCAGATCTTTCTTGGAGAAAGCAATAACATTTTTCAGCTTAGTAGGAGCAATCATTCCTACCAACTGTTCAGGAGTGGTATCAATAGAGATATCGTCTTTGCTTAAAGCCCTCAACACGGCTTGCCTATGTTTGTGGGAATCCATCAGTAGCCCCCAAATACATAAGTTAGCCTAAATCTTTTTGAGTTACTTCAGTACAACATCATCTTCTTCTTTGGCTTCTGCTGAGGGCTGACTACCTTCGCCTCTCTCTAAGTTGGCAGGTTTGAAGTGTCTTCCACTCGTGATCAAATGCTCAATCTCTTCCTTGGGACCGCATAGACTCTCATAGTGATCTATGACAGGATTTACTTCGGACAAGTCTAGCCCTTCTAATCCCCATAGATCATTTTTTGCCATTATCTTAGTTTCTGTGTCGGTTGCTAGGTGGTCTACGCCGGGCTCTGACTTTTCCTCTAGGGGTGGGCTTTGTTCCTTTTCTGCCTCTTGGTAGTTGATTTCTTCTACCGCCCATAATTCTTCATCTTTCCAGCTGTCATCAGGCCTTGAGTAGTCCCAAATATCATCATCAAGAATGAAAAGATCTAGAATACCTTCTCCTTCTTCAAATGGGATATCTAGGTCAGCCTTTTGTTTTTCTTTACTCCTAATCCTGTTCTCGGCAGTGCTGATATCAGTGGGCCCGATTCTGGTCACATTATCGACTTCCTTGCTGGTTCCTTTTTCCTCTTCTACACTTCCTAGCATATCTGAACTTCAGTTTTTCTTAGCCCTAGTTTGACTCCTGTAGTTAGACTCATTCATGGGTTCTGATCCTGAGTCCTTACTAGTTCCCGCCGTTGTTATTGTCTTTGTCCCTGTTCTTATTTCTATTTATGTCCCTGCTTCTGTCTTTATCTCTGGTTCCAATTTTGTTTTTGCTGTTTTTGCTTCCTTTATTTCTGCTCTTGCTTCTGGTTCTGTTTTGTTTTGGCCCCTACTCTTGCTTTTGGTTTTGCCTCTGTCCTGGATCCTATTCTCGATCCTTCATTCCCTGAGTTCCCCTTTGATTTCTCTTCCGGTTTGCTTATGTATGTTTCTTCTACATCATTATCTGGTAGGGTGCCAGAAGTAGAGAGGCCGTCATCATCGAGGTTATTCCACTCCTCACTTTCGTCAAACTCGTCATCTGTGTATACCTCTTCTGATTCGTCTGACGACATCCATCCATCAATGTCAATGTCTATGTTGGGGTCATAGAAGGCAAACTCCATGTGTACCTCATTGTTTGCTGCCATGTTATCCCATTCCTCAAACTTTTCCTCTGTGTCCTCCAGTTCTTCCATGTCATTCTCTTCGACATACAGAGTCCCTTCTGTATCTAAAGAGCATGGAAAGTTCCTTTTTGAGAGAGGTGGACTTGGTCTGATGGCCCCTTCTGGGCAGATATAGATGCTGGGATCATAGCAGGGTGAAACTGTGTGGATATGGTTTATGTTCCGAGGGGGTGGATTTATGTGATTCGGTAATTGATTGGTGGTAACATTAGGCTGAGTCGCCTTTCAGGGCGGGATCACCTTGTTATCAATCAAATCTTGAATCCTGTGCTGAAGCTTCATATGGTACTGGATGGGATGCCCAGGCATTTGATGGTATTCACAGTATGCTCCGGGGTTGAAGTTAGCTGGAGGTGGATTTGGAATAGGTGTTGGTGCGAGGAGGCTTACGTGCCCTTTCTCTACCAATCTTGGGAATAGCACGGAGAGCGGAACACTCAGTTCGTTGAATACTCTTCGGACTAGTGGGAAGGCAAGTGGCGGTGTGAATGGCCTTAGCTAGGAGTTAAATGGTTGTAGGTTAAATGGATGAGGGTTGAATGAATGGGGATTATATGGCTGAGGGTTAAGAAGGTTTACTTCTGCTGCCCTCGGCACGTTATTGGTAGGCAGGTTCAGGCTAGCCTGGTTGGTTGGGTAGTTGTTTTGACCCTGATAGTTCGGCCCCTGATAGTTTGGATTTTGATAGGGCTTACGGGTTCTCTGCTGACTTGTACCTATCTCGGTCTTGATTTTTATTCTGACCTTTGTTTTCTCAATTTCTCCTGACTGGAGGGCATTCTCAATTTGGATACCTGCATTAAACAACTGCTCGAAAGTCATGAGCGGCTGCATAATGAGATACTTTCTGAACTGAGGCTGCAAGTTCTTTACCACTGGCCAAACCTGTTCTTGCTCTGTAGGCCGGTTGGTCATCTTGGCTGCTTTACCCCTCTAGCGGGTCAGGAATTAAACAAAAGCTTCCTAGGGGTTCTGTTTGGTGGTCTCTAACTCCCTTACGGTTACGTCCAGTATGACGTTGTAGTTGTATTGCCCAACAAATGCAGTAGCAATATCTTCTCAAGTTCTGGATCGGGTGGCTGCCAAGGTTAGAAAGCAACGCTGGGCGGCCCCAGAGAGAGACTGGTGGAAGAGTTGTGCTTTGAGTTGATCATCAATGCTCATGGGAGATAGGGTACCGACATACATCCGTAGGTGAATTCTAGGATCTCCGGTACCGTCAAATTTTTCCATGTCTGGTATCTTGAATTTCTTGGGTAGTTCAGCGTCGGGAAACAGATAGTCTTTCTACATCGAGCATGTATTCGTCGACTCCTCTGCCTTTCCTCAACACCTTTTCCAACCTGTCTATCTTATCAGACAGTAAGGCTTCCCGGGCCAAGGTCGGGTCTATCACAGCAGTAGCAGTATTAGTAGCGGTAGTAGCGACAACTAGTCGAGCAACATTAGTAGTTGGCCGGACATCATCAAAGATAATAGTAGCAGGTCTATTCCCTAGGTGGTCTGTGTCATACTGTTCATCCTCCCAGAGCTAGTTGTTGACTACCTCATCCCGTGGATTTCTCAGAACCTGATTCAATTGCAGGGCCCGAATCTCTGCTTGGCTTTGGGCCTGGGTCTGTTCTTGGAGCGTAAGGGTCACGCCTTCTAAAGCTCGCTGTATTTTTGATAGAGTTCAGTTTAATGTGGCTTTTGTATCACCGTCTCCTGCCATCCTATTTTTCGAATCAGAGTCTGATATTTTAAGTCTTTCGCTCGGCGATCGAATCCAGACAGGCGTAGCGTCAGAGCTTGAAGAGGCAATGATACCCTGATTGATAAAAGAAGATATGGGAAACGAATCAGATTTGTAAAACGTTTAGACATTACGGCTCGTGACGACCCTATGGGAAGAATGGAACAAAAAAGCAATGCTAAATAGCGAGGAACAAGATGGGTAGTCAAGACCGGGCAAAGAAGCGCGTAATAACCCCAAAAAAGAATAAAAAAAGGTTGCGGGTAACGATACCCGGCTTAAAATATAAAAAGAATCGTGGAGCCTCGGCTTGACAGCTCGACGATAAAGGAACTCAAGATTTCTTCAGAAAATCCTGAGCGAGAGAAATAGAGAGTGCGGGTTATAGAACCGACTTAAAACAAAAAAGAACATAGAGATGCTGGATCTCTACACCTAAGAATGAGGTGAGGGAAAAACTCGGCTTAGAAGAGCGTCAGAATTGCCTCAATACCTCGGAATTCGCAAAGATCCTGGATATGGTACTAAGAAGGTGCGGGCGAGACCTGGCTTTCCGTTGAGACTCTGAATCTCAAACGGCAGAAAAAAAGATTTGTGAGCTGGAGCTCAGCTTTCCGTCCGAGACCAGAGTCTCAAACGGCAGGAAAAAAATTTTGCGAGCCGGAGCTTGGCTTTCCGTCCAAAACCGGAGTCTCAAACGACAGAAAAAAAAGTTTACGAGTCGAAGCTCGGCTTTCCGTCTGAGACTAGAGTCTCAAACGGCAGACTAAAATAAGGTTTGCCCTCTCCGTCGAGTCCCAGAAGGCTGAGTCTCTACGGGAAAAGAGAAAGGGAAAATGCAGGTACGGGACGATACCGGCCTATCCGTCGAGAAGTATCTCTACGGCCAAAAGAAAAAGGGTTTGCGGGAGGAGCCCGGCTTTTTGCTTGAGATCCTGAATCTCAAATGGAAGACGAAAAGGTCCGAGGGTGTGGGACAATACCGACTTGCCCTCTTCGTCGAGTCTCAGAAGGCTGAGTCTCTACGGGCGAAGAAAAAAAGGAAAAATACGGGCACGGGACGATACCGGCCTATCCGTCGAGACGAATCTCTACGGCCAAAAAAAAAAAGGTTTGCGGGAGAAGCTCGGCTTCCGTCGAGACTTATCTCTCTACAGATAAAATAAAAGAAAGGTTGCGGGAAGCCTCGACTTCTGTCGAAACTCTGTATCGCTATGGATAGAAAAAAAAAGGGAAGGTTTCAGAATAGTAACCAAAGGGAAAAAAACTTTTTGCCAAGCGGCTAGAAAGGTGCGGGCTTGGTAGGGAAGCTTTCCATCGAGACTTATCTTTCTACGACTATGGAAATAAAAGAAAGATTGCGGGACGATACCGGCTTCCGTGGAGACTCTGAATCTCTACGCTTAAAAAAATGGAGGGGAGACAAAGCGCGACCTTTCCGGACGAGGATGAACTCGTGCGGCAAGGGAGGTCATGTTGCGGGACGATACCGACTTAAGTCAATGAGCCGGAGCTCGAACGGCAAAGGATGCGGGACAAAGCCAACTCATACCTTGGCATAACTGACTCGATAAAGAGGGATGCAGTGATAAAGATCGACTTACACAATAAAGGAGATGTGGTGACAAAGACTGACTTACACTATTGGTATTTTTTTTCTTAAGAAGACTAAAATGGAGGACTATCATCAGAAAATATCGAGCCGTGACTCGATGATGAAAGAAGTCGGAACTCAGGAAATTCTGGGCGAACTGAACACAAAGGGGAAAGGTACAAAACCTAACCAAAAATTTGACTAGATCTCGGCCAAATGACTAAAAGACTCGGGATGACCAACGGAGGATCCCAGAAAGAAAGAGGTATGGGTTGGTGAAAATCCATTTATTACGAAAGAGAGGAGGTTGAGCTAAAAGCCCAACAACCGCGAAAGGTTCAGGACAACCCCGGAGGGGTTCCAGAACAAAAGAACAAGGTACGGGTTGATAAGACCCGATCCTAGATGCAAAAGAGAGAAGTTAGATCCAAAACCTAACGACTCAAGGGTTCGAGACATCCTCGGGAGGTCTCGAAAGGGAAAGGAGGTATGGGTTAATAAAACCCGGCTCAAAGAAATGACAAAGGGGTTAGGTAATGGCCTAACAACGTCAAACATGGGAGAACCCACGAACGGTCCCGAGAAAGAGAAAGCGAGACTCAGGTGATATAACCCGGTTCAAGGAAGAAAATGATGGAAGCTAGGCAACGGCCTAACGGCGTCACACACGGGACAACCCACGGAGAGTCCCGGGAAGGAGAAAAAAGAGACTTGGGTGATGAAACCTGGTTAAAAAAAAAGTGATAGATGTTAGGCAACGGCCTAACGGTGTCAAAATCGGGAAAGCCTATGGAGGGTTCCGGGAAAGAGAAAGCAAGACTCGAGAGATGAAACCCAGCTCAAAGAAAAATGACAGGCTGGGCAACGGCCTAATGGCATCAAAATTGGGAAAACCCGCGGAGGGTCCTGGGAAATGGGAAATGAGACTCGGGTGATGAAACCCGGCTCAACAAAAAAAATGACAGAGGTTAGCCAACAGTCTAACGACGTCAAAACCAAGAAAACCCATGAAGGGTCCCGAGAAAGAGAAAGCGAGACTTAGGTGGTGAAACTCGCCTCAAAGAAAAACGACAAAGGTTAGGCAACGGCCTAACGACGTCAAAACTAGGAAAACCCACAGAGGGTCCCGAGAAAGAGAAAGCGAGACTTGGGTGATGAAACTCGGCTCAAAGAAAAATGACAAAAGTTAGGCAACAACCTAACGGCGTCAAAATTGGGAAAACCCACAGAGGATCCTGGGAAATGGGAAGTGAGACTCGGGTGATGAAACCGACTCAACAAAAAAAATGACAGGGTTAGGCAACGGCCTAACGGCGTCAAAACTGGGAAAACTCGCAAAGGGTCCCCTGAAATGGGAAATGAGACTCTGGTGATGAAACCTGGCTAAAAAAATGACAGAGGTTAGGCAACGGCCTAACGGCGTCAAAACCAGGAAAACCCGCGAAAGGTCCCGGGGAAGAAAAAGGGACTTGGGTGATGAAAACAGGCTCTAAAGAGAGAAAAGAAAAAAAAGAGCTACTTTAATAAATCAAAAGCAAACATGAAATAAAAACACATAACCTATAAGGGTATTATCCTAAAGAAAAAGTTCTAATCTGACTAAATGCATATGAAAAGGCTTGGTAGTTCAGTAACTAGGTACCTTCTGAATAGGAATCAAGAATATACCTCCCCAACCAAGTAGTACCTGGCCAGGTCAAACAGTACGCAGTGACCTTTTTTGCCTATATCCAAAGGGGCATACGGCCAGAAGGCTTGCCTACTTCCCCCACATAGCTCCGAGACAGTAAATCGCCGAAGTGAAGGGTAGGTAAGCATTTATCTTATTTTATTTTCTCCTTCTTCTTATATTTTGGAAAAGTACCCAATAAAAAGGGAAAAAAATGATATGGAAAACCATGCATGCAATGCTAATACAAATGATAAATTTAAGACAAGAACAATTGAAACGTTTTTTAAGTTTGGCTCACTTTTTAAAATAATCCTCAGTGGCGTCGCCACTGTGAGAAACCCGTCCCCTTTTTTTCTCTTCCTCCTTCGTTCCTCACATAAGAAAATGAAAATGTGTATGCGGAACGAACCACGAGAAGAAAGGAAAGAGGGGTTTTCTCCCAAAATACGTCCGTGTGAAAGGATGCACAATTTGGAGTTGCCACTTGGTTTTCAGATAAACCAAGAAACTAAAAACTTTTAAGGGAACTAATCCGTCCTTACCAGAGAAAATGGCTCGGGAGCTAGGGTACAAAACGGGAAGGTGTTAGGCACCCCTCTCGCCCGATCCGATGACCAGCCTCTACTTAATCGTTCCATTTTGTTCTTGTCTTAAATTTATCAAAAATAATATATACAGAAAGGGGGTTGAAGAGAGAACATTAAAAAAATAAAATACTGAAATAAAACCTAACCTAAAACTAAGATTTTCTACGCATACTTACACTTAATGGCATGTCAAAAAGGAGATGGCAGTATATCAGTGTCGTTGATACATATAAAAGCATGTTATTTAAAACATAAAATTGCACAAAGAGCTACTGAAAGCCACTGGTTTTAAGCTGAGGTGGCGCCCGCCACCTCGAACCGGATGCGCGCCATCTTTACATGGCGTGCGCCACTTCGGGGTCTTCTGATATGCGCACGTCACTATGGAAGAGTGAGCTCATAATTCAGAAATCCAAAAGAGGCTACTATTTTTAGAAAATAGTGTGCTCATGTGTGGTTGTCTTTTTCTTATAACAGAAAGAAATACAAAAGAAGGCATTTTAACAGAGATTCTAACAGGTAGAAAATATACATAAAAAGGCTACCAAAAGGGATATTGGAATCCACTCTTCAAACAGATGTGGCGCCCGCCACCTCATGACCTGGCGCGCGCCACTGGGACATGGCGTGCGCCACTTTTGGACTCTCTAAAAGTGGTGCGCGTCACTATGAGAAAGTGAGATCGACACCAAGAGGTCCCAAAAGGGGCTACTATTTTAAGAAAAATAGTGTGCTCATGTGTATGTGTTTTTATACGAAGAAGAAAAAAAAGACTATATATGTATATTTCTAAAGCTAACAAAGAAAAGACTAGGAGAAGGGAAAACTAACATACGATTCTAATGACAATATTTAAAGCATGCTTGGACGATTAATTGAAAAAAAAGAAAGAAAATCGGGAAGAATGAGGCCAACGGCCTCTTTCTCCCCTTTTATTGATAAAAAAGAAGTTTTTGTAAGGAAGACAAAATGAATAAAAGAAAGAGATGAATAAAGGAAACCTACCGTATATCCCGAAAGCAAAGTGAAGTTTTAAGCAATTTTTGTGGCTTTTTCCTCACGTACAACACATCCTTGAAAAGCCTTCCCCGCAGTCTTCGAGCCTTCAAAGTCCTTCCAATGCAATGGAGTCTAAAGTTTCGGGTAGTTCAAAGTGAAGTTTTGGAAATTATATTAAGCGGTAGTTATTAATTGGGCAAAGGTTTAAGTTGGGGGGTCGGGATTAGGTCTCAATTCCGTAGAGGTACGACACTCTTTGTAATTGGGGATCCGTTTTGAGGTGGGGGAGGATCCTATTTATAGAATTTTGGGCAAGGAGCTGACTTGGTGTCGAAGTCTTCTCTCAAGGTAGCGTGCGCCATGTGAAAGGAGAGTGCGCTAGTTTGAGGTAGCGCGCGCCAGTGGTAACAGTAGTTTGGGGCTCTGACATGGTTTTGGCTAGTGGCATAAAAAAGTTATGGCGCGATGCTAGGGATTTGAGTTTTGAGGGGGCGGGGATCAGTTTGGATGGAACTTGCGTGCGCCACTTAGAGGTGGCGCAGCACTGGGTTGGCTGCACCAAGGGGTATTTTTGATATTTTGGGTGTTTTGGGGTATTCGAGGGTGTTTTGGGATGCATTGGAGAAATTCTCAGACTCTTGGACTCGTACGGAAGCTCCTTTGATGCGGCTGATGTACACATTTCATCATTGGAAAAGCTTGCAGGAACTAGCCGATGTTCGGTTTAGTCAAAATTGGGGTGTCTACACAACCAATGGGGCTTGATCAGCTTCTAGCGATTGAAAGTCTTTAGCTTCCGGTGGTTATCAAAGATAGTGTGAGCACACTGCATCCCCTACAAGGGGTCAATCGTTAAGGCCGAGATAAAAGACTTATAACTTTTGGTTAAAAGGTCAAGACGGACTCTTACCCCAACCAGGGGCTGTAACGACCAAGCATGAATGATGTTTTCATCAAACTCGACATGGTCGGCCATCCCCCAGAGAGAAGTACGACCTTTGAAAGCTCAAATGCCACCGAAGAATCCTCAAATACGTGAGCGGTGATGGGCATCGGGGCACCGTCAAACTCCATCTTCGGAGACCAAACCTTTATTGGCTCATCGGCGAGCTAAGTTGCCATCTGCTACCTCTTATTTCACAACCTTACGAGGTCGACAGCAAGATCTATGTTCTCAGCAGAAAGAGCCAATGAGCCTCTGTCAATGGGTGGCGGTAGAGTAGGAGCCACCACAACGAGGGGTCCTTGTGTCGGTGTCGCACCCACAGCCGTGGAAGTAGAGGCCTTGGTGATTCTCTTTGCGAGAGGAGCCCGCAGATTGATAGTGGTATGGACCCTCGACATCTCAGCGGTGATAGGAGGATTAGGACGAATCGGTTGACTATGGTGTTCTTGATTGACCCAGGTCTTCCTTATGATATTGTATGGATAATAGCGATGCTGTAGAGTATGGCAATAGTTGGGAATATATCCGAGAAGGGCTGGTACCGACCTCTCGCCCACTCGGAAAGCAGCTGCGATGATGTTCCTATTCGCGGCCCTTATGTAACTACCAATTAGCCTGGTAGTTTCACAAAGAAAATAATAGGAGTCAGCGAGATGAAGCCATATAAAAAAGAACAACATAAATATACAGAATACTACCGACCTTGAAAATTGGGGTGACGAGGAATGCCGAGCTCTTTGCCAACGTGCTCGGTTGGGAACTCGAAGGCACCACCAACCAAAAGCCAATCATCGGTATGTTTGTCAGAGTCTAGCAAGTCTCGGATTAAGTCGAGCCATTTCTCCCTGGACCTGAGATAATACGTTGACCCGTCCTTATTTGATGACAACGAATAGAAGTCAAATAGCTCGGGAAGGTTGTAAGTGATGTTATGTAGGAGATTCATCTCGGCAACGCTATTGATAATGCACAAGAAGTTAATGGACATCTCAGAGCAGTTCAACCGAAGCATGGTCAGTGACTCCCTAAGGAGAGGGTTGATGGAGAACCAAACATCACCCTCGACTATGGAGACTGTGGAAAAGGGGCATTCCTCATCTTGAGTAGCATGAAGGTCCTGACCACCACTCAAATTGAACAAACTCATGGTGACGCTATTGTGAATGATATATTCCCTCCAAAAATTGGCTAAGGACGGGAATCGACTCAGAGATGCCCGAACTTCCCCATGAGTTTGGCCTACTAACCTACAAAGTGGAGCTACCAAATGAATGTTTTGACATAGAATTGGGGTAAAGTCCCCAACAACCAAGACACAACAACGAGGGGATTTGAGATAAAATGCAAAGAAAGACAAAAAAAAGTAAGAAAAACCCTACAAAAGCAAGAAAAATCCCAAAAATGAGGGGAAAGACCCAGAAGTTCAAGAAAATATCCAGAAGTGTAAGGAAAGACCAAGAAGTGCAGGGAAAGACCCAAAAATGAAAGAAAAAGTCCAAGGGGAAGGAAGAACACAAAAACCAAAAAATTAGAGAAATGTGAAATAAGGGAACTTACTAAGATGCAACAAGAAGTTCACAGTAACCACGACGGCGGAGACAAAGGATGAAGAAGAGGAAGTCGACGATGGAGACGAATAGAGACGACGGCAGCAGCATAAGGAGTTATCTTTATCTCACTTAGAATCTCCTCGAACATTTTAGAAATGTCAAATAAGGTCTGATAAGCCTAGGGGACGTTTTTTATAGAGGTCACCAGGCATGCCAACGGTCACTTCAGGATATGAAAAGATGCAGTCAAGAGATGAAAGGACATAGAGGGCCCAAGAGCTCTCCAATTGATTGATGATGCATGGACCAAACAGATAAGAAACTGTGGCTGAGAACAAGTCCTGAGGGCTGAGCGCAATGATCCATGAAAACAATCAATGACAAACGGTCGCATCAGCGTATGAAGCATTGTCTGCAGCGCCTGGGGAGGTGTGACTACGCCACCGATGGCCAAATTAGGTGATGACACATTGATGGATAAGACAATGAAACAACATCTAAAGACGTCAGTTCAGGCTCGTGAAGAGTCCTTTGGCCTTATATAACGCATAGGATCTCCCGTGGCCCGTACCAAAGCACGAGAGTTGTGAGGAAATGGAGGAGCCCAATTCAGAATAGTTTGGGCCCCAAGCCCAAGTCTAAGCCTATAGAATATAGGTCGGGTTACACTAAAAGACATGGTCCTGCTGGTACGTCAGCACCATAGAACATGGGCTGAGTCGATAGTGAGAGGCCACACCGATGAGCCGAATATGAGAAGAGCACGACATGACCGACATCCAGAGATAAGGTCAATCCGAAGAGATGTGAAATTTAATGCGTCCATATGCTCCTTGACGTGCCATCATGAAGTCTATGAATTTAGGCTAAGGGTAAGGGATTTACGCCTGACATAACACAAAATTGGGGCAATAGTGTTTGTATGGGAATCAATACCAAAATTCAACTCACCCCCTTTTCCATCCTTATAAATATAGGAGTTCATTAATCCCTGGAGGTATGTGCTTTCTGCTGAAAAACAAACCCTAATCCCGCAATTTGTTTTTCTAATTCTAGTTCTAGCACCTCTACTAACTTAGCCATCGGAGAGATATTCCGGTGAGAACACTCTACCAGGCATTTATTATGCTCTCTTTTGCATGTCATATAGACTATACGAGGTGAAGATTTGGACTTAATAATAGTTTCATCCGATTCATACACCCATACGGAACCACCTCCGTACAAGATGTATGAGTAATATGCATGTGGTGTATCTCCCTTATAATGGTCTCTTAATATCCCAACTTAGTGTTACCAAAATCCTAAGATCTCAAATCAAGCTCTAGGTATTTAGTCCCATTACAAATTTCATGCAATCTCAAATTCCATAATTTCAAGAACTTCATGACCTTAGAAATAATTCATTTTAAAAATACCAAAACACCTTCTAAATTCATGAACAATTATAGGAGGTACTTTAGGGAGTTATGAAACTTTTCTATGAAGGAACTAACTTCCAAATCCTACTGAAAATAGGTTAAAATAATTTTCAAACCTTTTGTTCCTAATTAGGCCATGTTTGGTAAAATCCAATTTACTTGAAATCTATCCACTCAATACTTGTGAAATATATTTTTTATACAACTATAGTCATAGGCCTTTCTTTTGGTATATGAATCATCTCAAGGGAATGTTTTTGGAATTAGCTAAAAATTCTCAAAGTCCTCTATTTTTTTCCCCAAAGTTCCCGAATTTCCAACAATTGTTTTGAGGTATGAAAGCATCCTTAAAATTCCCACTAAACTTATCATGGGTCAAACATAACCTTATTTAATTTGAAAAAATATAATATTGTACTTTCTTTTAGATTTGATCAACCATGAAAATTTTGGAAGACCATGGCAGACTCACTTCTTCCTCTTCAAATCCATGGTTAGGAATCCTAACCCTAATTCCCTCTTATGTGATAATTATTTTTTTCTTCATTCTCATATTACACACTTAGAAGTGTATTTCAACAACTCAAGAAATGTGTTTCTTGGTTCATCAGTCAAATAATCAAGAGATTATGAAATCAAAGTCATGGCTCAAAAGTTTCTCATGAAACTTAACATTTTTCCATCTAAGTCCCATAAATCCAACTCAAATCTCTTCTAGAGTTTTAAGAACATTTTTATAGGTGAAAAGATGAGATGATTTAGAACATTACTTATTTGTCTTTAAGGGGTGAGGTGATGGATTTTCTTTCCTTTCTTCCTTTCTTCCTTTCTTCCTTTTCTTCTTTCTTTCTTTCTGTCTTTATTTCTTCTTCTTCTTCTTCTTCTTCTTCTTCTTCTTCTCCTACTCCTTCCCTCTCTCTCCCTCCCTCTTTTCTCTCTTTTTTGAAAATTTCCAAAGGTTGGGAATGGGAGAGCTCCTCTTTTTTATAGGCACGTAAGTGTTTAAAAGACAAAATTGCACTTTGGTTAGGTTAGAATGAAATTGGTTCTATTTGTATTGAATAGTTCCCCAGTTATGAATTTAATTAGGAGTTTAGTCACAAAGTAACCAAGTCAAGGATGTCAAAAACATAGATCCATTGATGAAGGAAAAAAATTAACATAATTCCTTGAAAAGTAAGAATTTGATTTAACCACTTTCCTTTTTCTTTTTCTTTTTCTTTTTTTTTCT
>JAUTBS010004005.1:0-14771 GCA_032361285.1 Aequorea victoria
GAGTTGAGTCTTGTATTTGGTTTACTTACAAAATAAGCAAGCCATCACATCAAGGTTTTCTCCTAATTTTCTATTTTTAAAATCAATTTAATTGTCACATCAAAGCCCCTCCCTTGGGACATGGCTGCCGGCCATGGGCATTATAGTCCTTTAATAATTTGTTTATTTTAGTATTTTTTATAATTTACATAATTATGTGGGCCCCTTTTAATCTTTAATTAAAAATTGTACTTTTCATGTAATTTTCCAAGACTAGTTCATGAAATGGCTTTAATTTAATTAATTGGGCTCTAGAATAAAAATTGATTTCATTGATTAAATTTATAAAACCATGGGCTAAATCTCCATGTTGAACTTTAATCCAAAATCTCATGTCTAGTGTGTGATCTAGATGACCAAATATTGTTCTTCTAATTTAACTTTAAATTCTTTAGGTTCTAAGTTCAAGTCTTTATTTACTTTATCAAATTTTTTTTTTTGAACCTTTATTTAACACTATTAAGGTTTATGGAATTTAAATTCTAGGGTTAGAGTGTTTGGTGAAACAATTAGGGTAAATTTACGCATAGATTAAATTGTCGGCAAAAATTGGTCTTTACATTGGGGGTCTTCAACTTGGCAGAGGTTTGACACTCATACCTTTTGAATCCTCCAAACAGAGGGGGTAGGGGTTCTATTTATAGTTTTTGGGCGAGAAAGCTGCCAAAAGGGTAAAAGCTTCATCTCAAAGGTGGCTTAGGACACCTTGCCTTGACGTGGCCAGGGGACAAAAAAAGAGTGGGACGCGCCAGGTTGGAGGGAAGTGGCTTAGGGCACTTGAAGGTGGCTTAAATTTTTTGGAGGAAAGTGGTGTGCGCCACTTCAAGGTGGCGCACGCTTGGTTGGGAGGCTACACAGAGGGGTGTTTTTGGCATTTTGGGTGTTTTGGAGTGTTTATGGGTGTTTTGGGTTGTTTAGGGGTATTTTTGGATATTCTTCGAAATCCCAGACTTGGACGGAGTTTCCTTCAATGCGGATTACGCATGAACTCATCATTGGAACCAAACCAGATAAGTCTAAGCGCGGGTTAGTCAAAATTGAGGTGTCTACAGTTCTCCCTCTTTGACAAAACTCTCACCGCAACATGAGGGTGAGTGAATGTCAAAGCCTCATAGATAGTCCCTTTTGACTATACCGTTCTTAGGCGGGAAAACAAAATAACAAAACAAAATGTGCAAAGCAAAATGGTCGTACTTGAGTTTACATCAAGCTGCCTACGTACCCTGTTTAAAAGAATTAGACCAGCGTAGTTCATGGGGACAATGAAAATGATGCGAAGGAAACAAAGACTTAAAGACTTAGTGGTTACCCCATAAAGTTATGCAAGAAAAATAACGTTTAAGGTAACGGGGACCAAAAACAAAAGAAACTAACCAATTTAAGATCATGAAGGACCTATTTATTCAGTTTGAGGTCGTGTAGGACTGCCTTTTATCCTTTTAAGGTCATGAGTGGACCAAGATAATGTTTATAAGGTCCTGACTGGATCGGTTTATCCTTTTAAGGTTATGAGTAGACCGAGAACAAATCAGTTTAAATTTGTGACAGACTAGTCAATTTAAGGTCTTGGCCAGACTGATTTATCATTTTAAGGTCATGAATGAACCGATTTAGCACTTTTAAGGTACCGACCACACCGGTTTATCCTTTTAAGGTAATGAATGGAACGAAAACAAATCATTTTAAATCCATGATAGACTGGTCAATTTAAGGTCTTGGTCGGACCGATTTAACCGTTAAGGTCACGAATGGACCAGTTTAGGTAAAAATTAGATTTGGGGTCACGACAACAAAGGCTCGTGGTTGTATATAAAATACCATTAAGTAAGTAAAAGTTCTGGACTTTTAGTGGTTGTACCACCATGCACGTATTAACGATCCTACTGCCATTCAAATCTCATCATGAGACCTTAATTGCTTCCTTTGGGTCAGACAGTTTAAAGTCGTAGACGGACTAATTTGCTCAATTTTAGGTTGTGAGTTGGACCCAATGTACTCAATTTTAGGTCATGAGATGGACCCAAATACTTATTTTTAGGTCGTGAGATGGACCGATCTCTCAGTTTTAGGTCATGAGACGAACCCAAGTACTCAGTTATAGGTCGTGAGGCGGACCTTCTTTGAAACCCCAGGCGCGAGAATGAAGCTCGACATGTAGGTAAAAGGATGATTTTGGTGATCAAGAAAGATTGAAAAGCTTCTTTTATTGGAGATGGACCCCGAATTTTGGAATTTCTTAATTTTAAACTCATAAAACAGCAAACGGGAGATGGATACGTGGCTTGCGCCACATGTCATTCGGCTGAGCTTGCATCCATGTGGAGAAAGTTGGCATGGGTGCCACGTGTCGATTGGACTGACGTGGCGTGTAACTAAGAGGGAAGTGGTGCGCGCTAGGTGATGATTGGACTGACGTGGCGTGTAACTAAGAGGGAAGTGGTGCGCGCTTGGCGGCTGTAGGAGGGAAGTGGCATGCGCTTGGTGGCTATGACATGCGTTGGGTAACTGGTTGAAGCCGAAGAGTCGCCTGGTTTGGTTAAGTTCGAGGTGGCTCATTTCAGACGGTCGTTCACTCTCGTCTTTCTCTCGTCGCACTCTCAACTCTCTAATTTTTTTCTATTTTCAATGGAAAACCACAGTCAAGCCAACAGTGGCGCAAGTCATAAGGAGGTCGGCACAGGTCATAGGACGGACCTGGCTATGCCGGTCCCAGTGATGACAACTTTGACAGGGGATGTGTGGACCCCATTCAGCCTGTCGGGACCACCGCCACTAATGACACATTTTTTGAGAACTTGAGTTCTTTTATAGGGCTCGGCAATTCTCACTCTAGTCCCTCACACCATCTGGAGGTCTCAAAGACAACATCCCACACCATGGATGACTTACTCGCCGCCACTGACACCATCCGAGCCACGGAAGAGGGTGGGCCTTCGGAGCGTCACACCACCGAGGAGCCAGCGGTGGACAACCCTCAGGTCCCAGATCCCGTCCGAGGGGATATGGCTGCTAACATGCCAGTGGGTTTTGACCCGACCCAGTATAATTCCCCAACTCATGCCTTGGAGCCCCTCTCGGCTGGTTGCTTCTACTACGACGATAACACCGTGGATCCGGCATTGCTGCTTTGCTCTCCGAGCATTCATCTCTCGGTGATGAACTGCCAGGTACGTCTTCTTTCTTTTCTATTTCTTTTCCATTTAATTTAAACCAAAAGAATTGGAAAAAAACTTTAAAAAGATTTTATGGACTTAGATGTATGAACAAGGTAGGCTTGAAGCGCTTGGATGGATGATTTTTTGGAACATAACACCTTAAAAATAGAGCATATCAAAACTTAGAAACATTGTATGATTAGGTGGAACCGTGTGTTTCTTTATTCTATTTTTTGCATATATGTATGTTTTAGTTTTTCGCCGTTGGGTTGCGTGTCAACACTTCCCGAGGTGGAAATTTTGTTTTTGTCTCTAGCCAAACATTTTTACATTTTTCTTGGGAATTTGTTTTATTTTTCTACCGTTGGGTTGCATGTCAAAGCTTCTCGGGGTGAAAATTTCATTTTTGTCCCTAGACAAACGTTTTTACATTTTTCTAGGGGATTTTTTTTTGTATCTAGGGGAATTTCTTATATTATTAATTCAAACTTGGGTTGTGTATCAACGCGTCCCGAGGTAGGTAGGCTTCCCTTCGGCCTTCCAAACTTTAGGTTATGTTTCGTGCGCCTACCCGAGATGGGTAGGCTACTGCATCCCCTACATCCTAGGTGCTTATGGTTTCCAAATTTCCTGAATCGGGTAGACACCAGTTCGTTCCAACCAACTTGGGTTGTGTCGTACATTTTCTCGAGAGGAAATTAATAATGTTTTTGTCCCTAGATAAGCGCTTTCACATTTTTCTAAGAGAAATTTTATTTATCTATTTTAAAATAATTTAAATTTGGGTTGCGTATCAATGCGTCCCAAGGTGGGTAGACTTCCCTTCGGCCTGCCTGATTTAGGTCACGTTTCGTGCGCCTACCCGGGATGGGTAGGCAACTGCATCCCCCACATCCTAAGTGCTTATGGTTTATACACTTCTCGAGTTGAGTAGACATCCGTTCGTCCTGACCAACTTAGATTGTATCGTACATTTTCCCGAGAAAGAATTAATGACATTTTTGTCCCTAGATAAACGTCTCAACATTTTTTTAGGTTTATTTTGATTGATTTATTTAATTTTTAACTGATTCGGACTTGGGTTGCGTATCAACGCATCCTAAGATGGGTAGGCTTCCCTTCGGTCTTCCTACCTTAGGTTACGTTTTGCGCGCCTGCTTGAGATGAGTAGGCAACTGTGTTCCGGCCATCTGAGGCCTTATGAGTTCCATACTTCCTGAGTTAGGTAGACACCCATTCGTCCCGACGAACTTAGGTTGTGTCATACATTTTTTTGAGAGGGAATTAATGACTTTTTTGTCCCAAGATAAACGTTTTCACATTTTTCTAGGTTTATTTTTTTATTTATTTTTATTTTTGTTCACTAGGCAAGTACTTTCACACTTTCCTAGGTTTAATGGCTTTTATTTTTGGGTCACTGGGTGAGTACTTTCACACTCTCCTAGGTTTATTGACTTTTTTTTTTGCCTAAGTTAGGTTGCGTTTCTTACTACCTAATGTGGTGAATTTTCTATTTTTGATCATTAGATAAGAGTTTTCACTCTTTTATAGGTTTAATGAATTTTCTATTTCTGGTCCAACTTAGGTTGCGTTTCAATGATTCTTAAGAGGGAATTTTTTATTTTTAGGTCAGTAGACAAGCATTTTCACGTTTTTTTAGGTTTATTAAAATTTTATTTTTGGGTCAATAGGTTAGTACTTTCACACTCTCCTAGGTTTATTGGAACTTTTTATTTTTTGTCCAACTTAAGGTGCGTCTCAACGCTTCCCAATATGGAATTTTTTATTTTTAGGTCACTAGACAAGTGTTTTTACGCTTTTCTAGGTTCATTAAAATTTTATTTTTGGATCACTAGGTTAGTGCTTTCACACTCTCCTAGGCTTATTTGATTTTTTATTTTTGGTCCAACTTAGGTTGCGTCTCAACGCTTCCTAAGAGGGAATTTTCTATTTTTAGGTCACTAGACAAGCGTTTCTACGCTTTTCTAGGTTTATTAAATTTTTTTATTTTTGGTCCAACTTAGGTTGTGTCTCAACATTTTCTAAAAGTGAATTTTCTATTTTTAGGTCACTAGACAAACGCTTTCATGCTTTTTTAAATTTATTGAATTTTTGTATTTTTTTCCAAGTTAGGTTGCGCTTCCTACTACCTAACGTGCTGGGTTTTTAATTTTTTTGGTCACTAGATAAGTATTTTCATGCTTTTTTAGGTTTATTAATTTTTTGTATTTTTGTCCAAGTTAGGTTGCGCTTCTTGCTACCTAACGTGGTAGGTTTTCAATTTCTCTGGTCAATAGATAAGTGTTTTTACGCTTTTCTAGATTTATTAATTTTCTGTGTTGTGTTGTTTTTCTTTTTCTTTCTCATTTAACTTTTCTTTTATTTTATTTTATCTGACAATTTTTTTTTGTGTTTTTCGTCTTTTTTGCAGACTGACGAGTACTTGCGAAAATTTGGAAGCTCCTCTCACATCCTCGAGTGGTTCGAGGTTCTTCCCTTGGAGAGCCGAGTCTTTGTGGATGGGTCCGGTTTCAGTTAGTTCATCCCCTCCTCACAAGTACTCATAATGATCGAGTACTCATGACGGTCTTGGTGAAGAGGTGGTGGGAGAGCACCAATACCTTTCACTTCCCATCATTCGAGGCCACCTTGACTCCTCTGGATTTTTTCATGATTATAGGGATCAGGGTAGGGAAGATCCTATTCCACTCGACCCCACCGCTGGCTCATGCCTAGAGGCACTCATGTAAAATTCGGTAAAATTTTAATTTTTTTTTTAATTATTAATTCAATAAATCACTTAAATAATTAACAAACGAATTAATTAAATAATTACAAGATTTAATAAAGTGATAAAATAGATTCTGGAGTATTAAATTAATTAAAAACTAATTAATCTTCAAGCGAATTATCTTGTTAGTAATTAATTAAATTAATTAGGAAAAAAGAAATAAAGTATCTTGTTAATATCTAATTTAATTAAATGAATTAAATGAAGATTAATTAAAAAGGAAATAGAGGAAAAGAATTGGAAGCCATCTGATGTGGTATGTCAGCAGATTTTTAAAAATGGAATGGGTCAACACACATCCCACCTTTTGGGGAGTCAGTTGTGGGAACCTTGAGGGAAATCAGGGATTCCATCCCTGATTTCGTGGCCCCTATCCCCATTTATATGGGAATGATCCTCAGATTATCATCCCTCTCTCCCTCTGTAATTCCTCTCTCCCTCTACGATCTCCTTCGCACATCCTCTGCTCCAGTCGAGACCTTCTGCTAGCCGAGACCACATCTGCCACCACCATCCTCCGCTATCACAGTCCAGCGACCACTACCATCATCATTATTTTTGGGTCCTCATCACCATCGGTGATTCCAGGTAAGAACCAAATCCCTCGATTCAGTTTTTATATCACACAGTGTATGCGTATATAGATATATATATATCACCAAATACTAGATTATAGTTAGATTAATGATCGATCCATCAAGCATATAAGCAAATAGGAAATACCATGATCAATCGTATTACAAAATCAGCAAAAGATATTCGACATATACATATATATTGATATATAACCATAATGTGTATATATATATAACAGTAGTATATATATATATAGCAGTTATATATTTTTGACCCCATGCATGAAATCAACTATGAAAGATGTTTAAACTCTCTGGAAATATGATAAAACACCATAGATAATGATTAAAGTGAAGAAAAGAAGAAGAGAATCATGAAAAACCCGAGCTTCAGCAACCATCCATGGCTGCTACGAGCTGTTGGATCAACTCACTCCTCGGCTGAGTCAACCCAAGTGGCGTAGACGATGACCATCGTGCTTTAGGGTCGACTCATGGTCTCCTTGAGTCGACTCATGGTATCTGTCTTACCTTGTGTCGACTCACAAGCTCTATGGGTCGACTCATGTGACCATGCCGAGACCATTGAACCATTTGTGTCGACTCACACCCCTGTTGAGTCGACCAAGTGCCTCTGCCTTGCCTTTTGAGTCAACTCAATCTCTCTTGGGTCGACTCGCGGAGATTATTTGTGCCTAAGGTTCAACACCAGCCCCTTGCATCGACCCCTTATACACCTGAGACCACCTTGGGTCGACTCACAGACCCTATAAGTCAACCCACAGTCACTTGAGGCCATAACAGACCACTTTGGGTCTATCCACAGCCTCTGTGGTGTCGACTCATGACCACCTGGGGGGTTTGGGTCAACTCAAAGCCCCTGTGTGTCAACTCACAGTGTATGCCGTGACCACCTTTCACCTTGAGTCAACACACAACCCTGTGGTGTCAACTCACGCATGCCTTTTGACCTGTTTTGGGTCGACTCAGAAGCTATCTGTGTCGACTCAATGACTGAACAATTGAAGAAAAGTTTTTAAAACTAATTCTAATGATTAGGCTCTATTTGGGCATCAGCTTAAAGGATAAATTAAATTAATTGAAGATTAATTTAATACCAGAATCACACATGAGAATTATTAAATAGGTTAAACGACCATTTGGTAGTTATACGTAGTTCTTTAGCTTCTTTTAATGTTTTTAATTATTACATTGTATATCAGGTTGACGTTGATTGCATCCTTATTACTTTATTGATTAGCTTGGACTTGAGGTGAGTGGATTCTTGCTATATATCTTTCAAATAAATCCCCTTATTCCCCAAACATTATTTTAAAAAGGTAGTTATACCTGCTTTAAATGTTTTTACTTATACTGTTATATGCAAAACCTTTAAATAAATGTTTTAAGGAAAATATATTGTAATACTTTTAAATAAATGTATGATATACTCTTCTGCAAAACTATGGCATAACTGATTTAAAGATAATGAAAAGAAGTTTATTTCTTTATTACATATGGTGCGACCATGAGATAGGATTCTTGGGATATGAATAAAGTCCAAGAGATAGTTCTCTTCGGAGATGACTTTGGCCAGCTAGGGAACAGAACTGGTTTGAATCTCGTGTTGACTCTAGTTGACTCAACGGTTAAGGGATAGCCCAGGTGTGTCCGGTGACCTTAAATGAAATCGTATAGGGCACAAGCCCAGGCGCCAACCTGTGGTGACTCTATATTTGATATTGGATACAATGGCCAAGAGGTGCCGAGTTATGATGTGACAATAATACTATGTATGCTCAGGTTGTTCCTGTAGCTTTGATTGATTATTCTCACTCTTGTATGAGCATGTCGATATACCATTTATTATATGATGATACTGATTTAGATATTGAGGACACCTCTGATGTCTGATTTTGATGAATTAAAAGAAGGAAAGATATGGATTTTCAAAAGAAAAGAAATAAAATGGAATGAATTGATGGATTATGTTTACCCTTTTGATATTACTATATACATCATGCCATGTTATGATTCATATACAAACTATTTGTACTCCCCATTTTAGAACTGTACTATACTATATATGTTCCAGTCACCAGTTTATACTGATGTTGTACCATAACATTTCAGGTATCTAGTGAGATAAGATCTAGTGGTGGACTGTTGCGTGGGATCCAGGAGTTTTGACCTCTAGGACATTTTATCATTTAGCTTCCGCATTTTAAATAAAGAATTATGATTGTGATGAGACATTAGGTTGTTTGATCCACTTATGTCAAGACTGGATATTATTATTTAATTCATAGAAATTAATATTGTTTTAGCATATTGTTAGCTAATCTTTAATTAAGGCTTACTTGGTTTGTTAGGCCAAGGCCCATGAACCATGGTCGGTCACAATTCTCGATTTTGGGTGTGACGGGTTTATTTATGCACAGATTTGGCCGAACTTCAAACTAAAGTTGACTACGTATCCCAAAGAAAAGAACCAGGCCACAATGTAGTTTCGATCTGGTTTTAACTCGGATTTTAACACTCTCCTTTTTTTATTGCACTTATTTTTGTCAAAATTTCACTTTCGAATTTTTTGATCTTGCCAGTTGTTCTAACTTTTTCCTAGGTCCTTGATTCATCAGTTTTTAACCCAGTAAGTCTCTCTTATCTTCATTTTTTTTTAGGGGTTGTACTTTTTGAGATGGTCTAAATTAATTGGGGTATTGAAAGTGTTTTCATCCAGGTTCATAATAATAACGGCTCATCCCGTCATAATGAATTTGATTATGTATCGCCCGGTCCAATTTGGTTTGAATTTTCCTCTTGAATCAAAGATAGGGGCTCAAATTTCTTTAAGCACTAGGTCCCCTTCTTTGAGATTTTGGATCTTAACCCATTTGTATGCCCATGCTACCCTTTTCTGATAGCCCTAAACATGAAAAAGAGCTCTAAGTCTCCTTCATTGAACAAAAGCAAGTTCTCAAAATGATCCATCAACCATTCCATTCTGCTATTACTCGGAGAGAATGAATCTCTAGTTCTACGGGTAGAACAACTTCCATCCCGTATACTAGAGAGTATGGGGTGACTCCTGTCGAGGCTCGGATTGACGTTCTGTATCTTCACAGGGCAAATGAAAATTTTTCTAGCCAATCCTTAATGGCGTCTAACGTCATTTGTAGGATCCTTTTGATGTTGTTATTTGCCACCTCGACTGCTCTGTTTGTCTGTAGTCTGTACAGGGATGACTTGTGCGCGATGATTCTGTTATTTCCCTACAAATCCCGTACATCCCCTAGAAGCTTTGAGGACTGAAATGGAAGTAGCCTCGACCCATTTGGTAAAATAGTCGATGGCTACTAAGATGAATTCATGCACGTTCAAAGCATTCGGCGTGACTTTGCCAATGATGTCAATTCTCCAGACTGAAAATGGCCAAGGGTATGTCATACTATATAGTTCTGATGGCGGAAGATGTACCAAATTTGCATGGATTTGACATTTGTGGTATCTTTTGACAAACTTAACGCAGTCCATTTCTATTGTCATCTAAAAAAATAGTATTGCCGCAAAATCTTTTTGGACAACATCATCCCGTTCATGTGTGACCCACAAACTCCTTTGTGTACTTCTTTCATAATTTTTTGACCTTCCTCATCTGTTACACAAATTTGTTCACCCCCAGATAAGCCCGTGTATACAGCTTTTCGCCACAGATGACGAATTGAGCATTTAATCTTCTTATGGCTCTCTTATCCTTTTCATTTGCATTGTTTGGATATTTCTCCTCATTAATGAAGTCCCAAATGTCATGAAACTAAGGCAAACCATCTTCTGCTTCTCGCTCCAAGGCTGCAACTTTGTATACTCTCATGCTCCTCTGTTCAATTATCAAAAGCCTTATTCTTGCCTTCGGGGGGATGTCAATCATGGAAGCAAGAGTGACAAGGGCATAAACAAATTTGTCCTGAAGCCTGGGTACATGGATAAGAATGACCTCCTCAAAACTGAGAATAAGTCGCTCGAGCTCCTAGTAGTACGGTATTGGTTTTTCTTCATTGACTTTCTATTTTCCACTGGCTTGGGAGACGACCAAGGCAGAATCACCAATCACTTCTAATTTCTTTGCTCCCAATTTCAAGGCAGCTTCCATCCTGTCGATATACGCTTCATATTCGGCTTGATTATTGCTGACGTCAAAATTCAATTTATAGGCCAACGGAATATGTGAATCATCTAAAGTGACTATCTATATTCCGATTTTATAATCATATTGGTTTGAGACATTGTGAAAATATAATATACATAGCTCATTCTCAACTTTCATCACATCTTCATCGGGAAACTGAAAATTTGAATCTTATTTTCCCTCAACTAGATGATCGGGCAAGAATTCTACTACGGCTCGTTCTTTTACAGATTTTCTCGTCTTATAGTGCAATTCAAACTCGGCCAATAGAAGTAACCATCAGGCCAATCTTACTATCAAAGAAGGCTTTTCAAATAGGTACTTGAGCGGATCCATTCTAGAAATCAGCACTACAGGGTATGCCAGCATATAGTGTCGTAACTTTTTTGATGACCACACCAAAGCCCAACAAGTTTTCTCCAGCAACGTGTATCGGGCTTCGCAATCTGTCATTTTCTTGCTCAGGCAGTATACGACCCTTTCTTCACCGTTATCCCCTTCTTACGCTAGCATGTAGCCTATTACAGACTCATTCACTGATAGGTACATGATTAACGGTTTTCCTGGTTCCAAAGGGGAAAGCACAGGAGGCTTTTGTAAGTACTCTTGGATAAATTTAAAGGTATTCTGGCAATGTTGATCCCATTGGAGTTTTGTATTCTTTCTAAGCAAATAAAAAAGAGATTCACGGGTTGTAGTCAGCTTCGAGATAAAGCGACTAATGAACTAAGTTTTTCTAAGAAATCCTCTAACTTCTTTCTCCGTCCTCAGGGGAGGCATTTCTAAAATCACCTTTATTTTTGAAGGGTCCACCTCTATCCCACTTTGGATGATGATGAATCCTAATATTTTACCTACAGTAACTCCAAAAGTACATTTCTGTGGATTCAGCCTCATCCAGTACTTCCGGATTCTCTCAAATAATTTCTCTAAAGTTGGGATATGTCCTTCACGGTCTTTGGATTTGACAATCATATCATTGACATATACTTCCACTTCTTTGTGTAACATGTCATGGAGTAATGTCGTTGCAACACGTTGATATGTGGCTTCTTCAATTTTCATATCGAAGAACATAACCCGATAACAATATGTCCCCTACGGCATGGTGAACATAGCATTTTCTCTTTTTTCAGGGGCCATGAGGATCTGGTTGTATCCCGAGATCTGTCCATGAATGATAGCAAGGCATTGCTAGCAGTGTTGTCCACAAGGACGTCTATGTGTGGCAAAGGGAAGTCATTTTTGGGACTTGATTTGTTAAGATCTCGGAAGTCAATACAAACTCGCACATGACCGCCATTCTTTGGTATATGGACAATATTAGCGATCCACTTAGGGTACTCTATCACCTGAAGAAAGTCAGTGTTCACTTGCTTTGTAACTTCCTCCTTGATTTTAAGGGCACAATCTGGTCTTACACATCGAAGCTTTTGTTTTACAGGTTTAGCATCAGGGTAAAGGGGAATTTTGTGATGGATGATTTTTGGGTCTATTCTGGGCATGTCTTCAAATAACCATGCAAAAACATCTTTAAATTTTTTTAAGAGTTTGATTAATAGCTCACGTTCTTCAGATGATAGAGTAAAATTGATCTGGATCATTTGAGGATCCTTCTTAATACTTAAGTTTATTGGAAAAAAAATTTCAATTAAGGGTTTAGCGCGCATCTCTTCTTCTTTTTCAATTAAAAATTTTATTTTTCGGGGAACAGCCATATCAAAATTATTTTTGGAGTCATAATTTAAACATTCAAATGAAAGTACAGCAGGGTAATCAAAAGAGTTCTTCATATTATTATTGTTGCCAATAACAAAGGTTATAGGCTTTGACATACATTGAGAGGAAATAAAAGACCGAGGCACCCCAACACGTGGGTGCCCGACGGGACTCACCACTGGACTCTGGGCCTATAGATGCAGACGAGTCTGACTCGGACTCTGACTCACTATCTATAATACTCAAAACATTATATTCATAAGTCCAATTATTTATTGCAATGTTGCCCTCATCCACTATCAGGCTGGAACAGTCAACTGACGCGTCGCTGCTCAACATGGAAATCACATTTGCGTCATTCTCCGTGTGTATTAGAGTTGCTCCTTCTTCAAAGATTGATCCCAATGTGAGTTCCTCTAGATCCTCGATCTAGTCTTACTTGGGCTCATATCCCAGACCAAAGGTATGGCTATTATCCTAAACATCTATCAGTTCAGTCCTGCCTTGTTGGCTTTTTCTAAGCCCTAGGCCTAGAAAATATGACATTTTTCCCATAAAAAAATCCAGCTTTGTTAGGTCATTTTCTTCCACGTATAAAGTTCCTTTTGCATCTAGAGAGCATAGAGAACTCTCCTCAGGGAGAGGTGGACTTGGCCTGGCTGCCTCCTATGAGAAGATATAAACACTAGGATCATAGCAGGGTGAGGTGATATGGACACAATTTAGATTCCAAGAAAGTGGATTCATGTGGTTTGGTAATGGATTGGTGGTTACATTGGGTTTAACCGTCGTTGGGGGTGAAATCACCTTATTGTCTATGAGATCCTGGATCGCGTGTCGAAGCCTCACGTAATTGTTGATTGCGTGCCCATTCTCCTTATGGTAGGCACATTATAACCCATGGTTAAATCTAATTGGGAGCGGGTCAGGAAGAGGCATTGGATCGAGGGGCTTAAGGTGCCCTCTCTCTACTAACCTTGGGAATAATATGGAGAGTGGTACACTTATCTAGGTAAATACCCTCCTCAGAGGTCTGCGTACAAATGATGGGCCAACCTGACCTAACTGAGGATTGAGAAGGTTAACTTCTATAACCCTTGGTGTATTATTCTGAAGAGGGTTATTGATGGCTTGGTTGGTGGGGTAGTTATTCTGATAGGGCCTCATTGGCTTCTGACTCGGGCTGGCTTCTGGTTTCTCAATTTCCCCAGTCAAGATAGCATTCTCTACCCAGATTCCTACATCAAACAGCTGCTCGAAAGTTATGAGTGGATGAGTGATCAGGTATGTCCTGAACTGGGGTTGCAAGTTCTTCACTACCACCCGGACCTGCTCTTTTTCTATTGGTCGGTTGGTCTTCTTTGCAGCCTTGCCCCTTCAGCGAGTCAAGAAGTCTACAAAAGCTTCCCTGACATTCTTCATGGTGGTCTCTAGTTCCCTGGCTGTCATGTCCAACTGGACATCGTAGCTATATTGCCCGACAAAAGCAGTGGCAATGTCTTCCCAGCTCCTGGTCCTGTCGGCCTCTAAAGAAAAAAACCATCGATGAGTAGCCACTAGCAAGGATCTATGGAATAACTGTGCCTTCAACTGGTCGTCGATCCCCATGGGAGCTAGAGTATCGATGTACATCCACAAATGGATCTGGGGATCCTGAGTGCCATCAGATTTTTCCATGTCTAGCATCTTAAATTTGTTTGGCAACTTGACATCGGAGAAAAGGCAAAGACCTCCAATGTCTAGCATATACTCATCCACCCCCTTGTCCTTTCTCTAAACTTTATCCAACCTGTCAATCTTGTCGGAGAGCAGGGCTTCCCGGGCTATGGCAGGATCTACTGCAGCTACTACAGGTATAACAGCATCAAGTCCAGCGAGCCCAACTCCTGGTAGTTCTACACCATATTGATTCTCTTCCCAGATGGGGTCCTCAATTATCCCATCCTATGGAACTTGCGAAACCTAATTGACCTAAAGGGCTCAGATCTTTGCTATGCACTGAGCTTGGGTCTGGGTCTGATTTTGGAGCGTGAGGAGCATGCCCTCCAGAGCTCTCTGCATTTTCGACAGGGTTCAGATTAAGATAGTATTAGGATCCTCTCCAGCCATCACTATATTTGGGTCGAGATCTATTCTTTGAAGTCACCCGCTTGGCGATCGGGTCCAGTTGCATGATGCCCTACTTCGATGGAGCAATGATAACTCCTAATAGGTAGAGCCAAGAGGAAAACTGTCACGCCCCAATTAGGGAATGGTGACCGGTCATGGTTCATGGGCCTGTGGCCCAACGAAACCAAGAAAGCCTT
>JAUTBS010004116.1:0-14770 GCA_032361285.1 Aequorea victoria
TTTCTACCGTTTGAGACTCCGGTCTCAAACGGTAAGCCAAGTCTATCCCGTATTTCTTTTTTCTATCGTTTGAGACTTCTCAGATGGAAAGCCGGTACACACCGCAAAATTTATTTTTCTACCATTTTAGACTCCGGTCTCAGATGAAAAGCCGAGTCCGTCCCGTATTTCTTTTTTCTACCGTTTGAGACTTCTCAGACGGAAAGCTGGCGCACACCGCAAAATTTCTTTTTCTACCGTTTGAGACTTCGGTCTCAGACGGAAAGCCGGATCCATCTCGTATTTATTTTTTTTGCCATTTGAGACTTCTCAGACGGAAATTCGGCGCACACCGCAAAATTTTTTTTTTTTTGCCGTTTCAGATTCAGAGTCTCAGACGGAAAGTCGGGTATCGTTACCCGCAATCTTTTTCTTTTTGGGGTTTCCGCGCGCTTCTCCACCAGGTTTTAGCTGCCCGCCTCATGCTTTGTTGCTTAGCTTCATCTTTCCTGTGTTGTCTTCCCCTAGAGTCATCACGTGCTAATTTTCTTACGAGCGGTTTCGTTTTCATCTCTTTAGGGTGATCATTGCGTCATCAAGTTCTGACGCTACGCCCGCCTGGATCCGGTTGCCGAGTTGATGACTCAAAAGATTAGATTCCAATTCGGAAATACAATGGTATGAGATAGAGATGCAAATGCTGCGTTGATCCGAATTCTGTTGAAGATGCAGAGAGCTGTGAAAGGCATGACCCTCACGCTTCAGGAGCAAACCCAAGCCCAAGCGCAGTGTCAAGCTGAAGTTCGAGCCCTTCAGGCGAACCAGGTTCTGAGAAATCCACAGAGTGAAGTTGCTAACAACCAAGCTTTGGAGGACGATCAATATGGTACAGATCTTCTAGGCATCAGGCCTGCCACCGGTATTCCTACTGCTGCTGCTACTGGTATTCCTGCTGTTACCACTACCGCTGCTACTGCTGCTGTTGTTCCCACTATTATAGTCCCGACCTTCGCCCGGGAGGCCTTACTGTCTGACAAAATAGACAGGTTGGAAAAGGTGCTAAGGAAAACCTAAGGAGTTGATGAATACGTGTTGGATGTGGAAGGACTTTGTCTGTTTCCCGATGCTAAGCTACCCGAGAAATTCAAGATGCCAGAGATGGAAAAGTTTGACGGTACCGGTGATCCTAGGATTCACCTAAGGATGTACGTTGGTACCCTATTTCCTATGGGCATCAATGACCAGCTAAACGTACAACTCTTTCACCGGTCCCTCTCCGGGGCCGCTCAGCGTTGGTTCTTAACCTTGGACCCACCAGAACCAAAATATGGGAAGATATTGCTACGGCGTTTGTAGGGCAGTACAATTATAATGTCCAGCTGGACGTGACCATCCGGGAGCTGGAGACTACTAAGCAGACCTCCCGAGAATCTTTTGTTGACTTACTGACCCGCTGGAGGGAAAAGGCAACCAAAATGACCAACCGGCCTACAGAGAAAGAACAGGTCCAGACGGTGGTGAAAAACTTATAGTCTCAATTCAGAAAGTACCTCATCACCCAGTCGCTCATGATTTTTGAGCATTTGTTCGATGCAGGAGTCCAGATCGAGGATGCCCTCTAGTCAGGTAAAATTGAAAAGACAAAAGTCAAGGTTGAAATAGGGACAAGTCAAAAAAAGAACTCGAAAGCCTTATCAGGGACAAAACTACCAGGGACAGAATTATTCAGGTCCGAGCAGCTACCCTAACAACCAGGCTGGTCCGAGCCTACCGAATCATAACATGTCAGAGGTCGCAGATGTAAACCTGTTCAACCCTCTACCCTTCAACCCTTCAACCCTCAACCATTTAACCCTCGACCGTTCAACCCCCACACTCATTTCACCCGCAGTCAAGGCCATTCAGGCCACCATCTGTATTTCCCCAAGTTTGAAGAGTCTTCAACGAACTTATTGTTCCACTCTCCGTGCTATACCCGATGTTATTGGAAAAAGGGCACGTGGTACCCCTTGAACCAACAGCTATTCCGAGGCCAACTCCTGCTAACTTCAATCCCACATCATATTGTGCGTACCATCAGATGCCCGGACATGCCATCTAGTATTATATGAGGCTTCGGTACAAAATTCAGGATTTGATTGATAATAAGGTGATCTCGCCTGCAATGGCACTTAAGCCTAATGTTACCACCAATCTCCTGCCGAATCATATGAACACACCCCCTCAGAATATAAACCATATCCGCACAATCTCACCCTGCTATGACCCCAGTATCTACATTTGCCCGGAAGGGGGCGTCAGATCGAGTCCACCTCTCCCGAAAGGAAACTTTCTGTGTTCCTTAGGTGCAGAGGAAACTTTGTATGTTGAAGAGAATGACTTGGTAGAGCTGGAAGATGCAGAGGAGATGTTAGAGGAATGTGACAACATGGCCGCTGATAATGAGGTGCACGTGGAGTTCGCCATCTATGACCCCAACATATATGTGGGCTTTGATGGATGGATGTTGTCGGATGAATCCAAAGAAGTATGCACGGATGATGATTTCAGTGAGAACGAGGAGTGGGACCACCCTAATGATGATGACCTTTATACTTTTGAAATCCTACCAGACAACAGTGTAGAACCAACGGACACAAGCAAACCAAAAAAGGAATCGAAGGGGACCATAGAGGATGCAGGAATAGGACCCGGGATGGAAATAGAGGCAAAAACAAAGGCCATAACAGAAGTAGAAACAGAGGCCGCAACAGAAGCTAAAATAGATGAGACAGAAGCAGAAACAACAACAGTAGCAGGAATAAGAGTAGAATCAGAAATAGAGGCAGAAACAAATAACAAAAAGGACTCGGTATCAAAACCTAGGAATGAGTCTGACAGCTAGATTCAAACCAGGGCTGAGAAAAGCCGAAGTTCACATATGCCAAGAGGTATAGAGGAAGAAGACAAAACTAGTAAGGGAGCCAAGGAAATGACAAACATCGGGCCCAATGATATCAGCATTGCCTAGAATAGGACCAGGAGTAAAGGCAAACAAATGGCCGACCTAGATATCCCATCTAAGGAATGGGAAGGCATCATAGACCTTTTCATTCTTGATGACGATATCTGAGACTACTCAGGGCCCGATAAGAGTTGGAAGAATGATGAGATATGGGCAGCAGAGGAGATCAACCGCCAGGAAGCAGAAAAGGAGCAAAGCCCGCCCCCAAAGGAGAAGTCAGAGGATGACACGGACCCCCCAGCAACTGATATCGAAACTGAGAAAGTGGCAGAGGATGATCTATGAGGACTAGAAGGACCAGATTTGTCCAAAGTAAACCCTGCCACCGATCACTGGGACAGTCTGTGGAGCCCCGAAGAGGAGGTCGAGCATTTAACTAGGAGTGGAAGACACTTTAAACCCGCCAACTTAGAAAGATGCAAAGTTAGTCAACCCGCAGTAGAGGCCAGAAAAGAGAATGATGTTGTACTGAGGCAGCTCAAAAAGATCCAGGCAAATTTAAGTATATGAGGGCTACTGATAGCATCCCATAAACACAAGCAAGTCGTGCTGAGGGCCTTGAGCAGAGCCGATATCTCTATAGATACTACTCTTGAACAGCTTGTAGGAATGGTTGCTCCTACCAGGCTGAAGAACGTTATTGCTTTCTCCGACAAAGATCTGCCCGCCAAAGGACGTCTGCACAACAAATCCCTCCATATAATAGCAAAGTACCTAGGGAAATGGGTACCTGTGATTTTAATTGACAATGTGTTAGCACTGAATGTCGGCCCACTCAGAACAGTGCACTGCCTCGGGTTAAGAGAGCAAGACTTTACTCCAACTAACCAAGGAGTACGAGCATACGACAACACCCGTAGAAACATGCTGGGGGTGGTCAAGTTCGCTGTTACCATATGACCCACTGACAGTGAGATCAAGTTTTACGTTTTGGATGTACCAGCCTCCTTTAATTTGTTGTTAGGATGACCATGGTTGCATGACCCAGATGTATAAGCAGTTCCATCCACCCTCCATCAGAAGGTTAAAATGATAAGGGATGGAGCTATTTTAACTATATTTAGGGAATCCAACATCCAGGCTACTTCCACTGATGGCACCCCCATACTCCAGATACAGTATGGAGAGGAGGATCTCCACCTGAGTGGTTTTGAATTCAATAAACAACATCTATCCAGACTTTGCTGAACGGAGAGAAGTTGTACACAAAACCTCTGACAATCATGGTGATGGGCAAAATGTCATGCTTCCAGGCCTAGGGCTTGGAAAAGGTCAACAAGGTATAACTGAACCAGTCTGTGTTCAGGGCAACCGGTATACCTTTGGTCTGGGATACAAGTCCACACGACAGGACCTTGCTAAAGAGAGGGTGGAAGCACAAAAAAGGGCATTGGCCAGGAGCACCAATACAAAATACTTGGCTCCACTACCAGAGTATGGACCTCCAAATGGGCAGTACGTGAATAAAGAGGAGACTTTTCCTTTCTGTGAATTTTCGGAACCATGAATTGACGAAGGGTCTGGGCAGAAAGTACCTGGGCTTGAGATCTTCTTCGAGCATCAGCTGATAGACGGTGAGCCTGAGGAAGACGAGGTAGAAGACAAAGGCGTAGCAGAGAAAGCGCGCAGAAATAACTGGGCAGAAGACCTGAGGGAATTCACATTAGGGTCGCTCTTTGAGGGAGCAGCTCCTACACATGCGGAAGAAGCCGTGGAAGAGGTCGCCATGCTGGGCAGTAACAAACCCGTCGACTGCTCCAGCTTAATAACAAGCGAGGGTAGCATTGTAACACAAAGTTGGACATACAAATATAATGTTCTGAATGAAGTAGATAGTGAGTCAGAGCCTGAGTCAGACTCATCAACGTCTATGGAGTTAGAGTCCAGTGGTGAGTCTGCCAAACATCCACCTGTTGGGATGTTTCGGTCTTCTGTTACAACAAAGTACATGTCAAAATCTATAACCCTCGATGATTATAATAATATGGAGAACTCTTCTTGTTATCTTGCTGTACTTCTTTACGAATGTTTGATTGTTGACTACGATGAATTTGATGGGGTTGTCCCCCTAGAGCTAAAAATTTTAATTGAAAAAGAAGAAGAAATGCACGCTAAGCCTTTGATTGAAGAAAATTTTTCAATAAATCTGGATACTGAAAAGGATCCACAAATGATCCAGATCGGTTCCGCTTTATCAAATGACGAACGTGAGCCATTAATTAAATTATTAAAAGAATTTAAAGACGTCTTTGCATGGTTGTACGCAGACATGCCTGGAATTGACCCAGATATCGTTCAACATAAAATACCCCTCTATCCCGATGCCAAACTAGTGAAACAGAAGCTGAGACGTCTAAGACCTGATTGGGCCCTCAAAATCAAGGAGGAAGTTACCAAACAAGTAAATGCCAGTTTTCTTCAGGTGGCAGAGTACCCCCAGTGGGTTGCTAATATTGTCCCTGTACCAAAGAAAGACAGTCGGGTACGAGTTTGTGTCGACTTTTGAGATCTTAACAAAGCAAGTCCTAAAGATGACTTCCCTCTGCCATATATAGACGTCCTCGTAGATAATACTGCTGGACATGCACTGCTGTCATTCATGGATGGATTCTCAGGATATAATCAGATTCTCATGGCACCCGAGGACAGAGAGAAGACTACGTTCACCACTCCATGGGGGACATATTGTTATAGGGTTATGCCTTTCGGTATGAAAAATGTAGGAGCCACGTATCAACGTGCTGCAATGGTGTTACTCCATGACATGCTACACAAAGAAGTAGAAGTATACGTTGATGATATGATTGTTAAATCCAAAGACCGTGAAGGACATACCCCACCTTGGAGAAATTCTTTGAGAGAATTAAGAAGTACCGAATGAGGTTAAACCCATAGAAATGTGCTTTGGAGTTATCGCGGGTAAAATGCTAGAATTCATCATTACTCAAAGAGGAATAGAAGTGGATCCCTCCAAGATCAATGCAATTTTGGAAATGCCTCCCCCAGGGATGGAGAAAGAAGTTAGAGAATTCTCAGGCAAAATTCAATTTATTAGTTGTTTCATCTCGAAACTAACTACAACCTGTGAACCTCTTTTTCGTCTACTCAGAAAGAACACCAAATTTTAGTGGGATCAATATTACCAAAATGCTTCTGAGTCGATCCAAGAGTACCTACAAAAACCTCTGGTGCTTTCTCCTCCAGAACCAGGCAAACCTTTGATCCTGTACTTATCAGTGAATAAGTCTGTAATGGGTTGTATGTTGGCGCAAGAAAGGGACAACAACGAAGGAAGGGCTATGTATTACTTAAGCAAGAAAATGACAGACTGTGAGGCCCGATACACACCGCTGGAGAAAATTTATTGGGCTTTAGTGTGGCCATCCAAAAAGCTGCGACACTATATGTTGGCATACCCTGTACTGTTAATTTCCAGAATAGACCCGCTTAAGTACCTGTTCGAAAAACCTGCACTGACAGGAAAGTTGGCCCGATGGTTGCTATTATTGGCCGAATTCAAACTGCACTACAAGACCAGGAAATCGGTAAAAGGACGAGCCATGGGAGAGTTCTTAGCAGATCAGCCAGTTGAGGGAAAAGAAGAATCAAAATTTTAGTTTCTCGATAAAGACGTGATGACAGTCGAGGATGAGTTATGGATGTTATATTTGACGGTGCCTCAAACCAATATCGTTATGGTATCGGGATACTATTGGTCACTCCAGATGACTCGCATGTTCTGTTGGCCTACAAGCTAAACTTTGAGGTTACCAACAATCAGGCTGAATATGAGGCGTGTATCGCCGGGATGGAAGCCACTTTAGAATTGGGTGCAAGAAAGACAGAAGTGATCGGTGACTCAGCCTTGGTCATTTTCCAAGCCAATGGGAAATGAAAGGTCAAAGAGGAGAAGCTAATTCCGTACTATCAGGAGCTTGATCAACGTATCCCCAGTTTTGAGGAGGTAGTCTTCATTCATGTACCCCGGCTTAAGAATAAATTTGTCGATGCCCTTGCCACTCTTGCCTCCATGATCGACATACCGTCAAAGGCCAAAATGAGGCCTTTGATAATTGAACAGAGGAGCATGAGGGTATACAAAGTTGCAGTCTTAGAATCAGAATAAGGAGATGGTTCGCCATGGTTTCACGACATCAAGACCTTTATCGAGGAGGGAAAGTATCTAGAAGACGCCAGCGAGAAGGATAAGAGAGCCATCAGAAGGTTATCAGCTCAGTTCATGATCTGTGGCGGAAAGCTGTATAAAAGGGCTTATCTGGGGGTGAACAAGCTTTATGTAACAGACGAGAAAGGTCAAGAGATCATTAGAGAATTGCACGAAGGAGTCTGTGGGCCACACATGAACGAGATGATGTTGGCCAAAAAAATCTTGCGGCAAGGCTATTTTTGGATGACAATGGAAATGAACTGTGTGAGGTTCATCAAAAGATGTCGCAAGTGCCAAATCTATGCAAATCTAGTACATATGTCACCATCAGAATTGCACAGCATGACTTCCCCTTGGCCATTTTTAGTCTGGTGAATAGACATCATTGGTATGGTCACGCCGAAAGCTTCGAATGGGTATGAATTCATTTTAGTAGCCGTTGACTATTTTACAAATGGGTCGAGGCTGCTTCCTTTTCAGTCCTAAAAGCTTCTCACGTGGCCAAGTTTATCAAGCAGAATATCATATGCCGATGTGGTGTTCCTCACGAAATCATATCTGACAATAGATCTCACTTCCAAGGGGAAGTACTAGATTTGATGGAAGAATACAGAATGACATCGCACAAATCATCGCCGTACAGGCCACAGACTAATGGAGTAGTCGAGGCGGCTAACAAAAATATTAAGAGAATCCTGCAAAGGACAATCCAAGCCAGTAAGGATTGGCCGAAAAAGTTACCACTTGCCCTTTGGGGTTACAGAACGTCAATTCGGGCCTCTACAGGAGTCACCCCTTACTCTCTAGTATATGGGATGAAAGCTGTCATACTTATATCAACTAGAAGTTCCTTCTCTCAGAGTTTTAGCAGAATGCAGCATACCCGAAGAGAAATGGCATAGGGATCATTTCGAGGACTTGCTTTTATTTGACGAAAGGAGGCTGAGAGCGCTCTTTCACGTTCAAGGCTATCAGAAAAGGGTAGCCTGGGCGTTTAACAAGAAGGTCAAGACCAGGGACCTTAGGGAAGGGGATCTCGTACTCAAGGAAATTCGAGCCCCTATCTTTGACCCAAGAGGGAAATTTAAACCAAATTGGACTGGGCCATACAGAATCAAATCTAGTATGATGGGAGGCGCCGTTATTATTATGGATCTGGACGGAAACACTTTTAATACCCCAACCAATTTGGACAAACTCAAAAAGTATTACCCTTAATAAAATAAAATATAAAATATAAAATGAGAAAGGCTCGCTGGGTTAAAAAATGATAAAATTAAACAATTCAGGCAAAAGTAAGAGCAGCCCGCAAGGTTGAAAATCCGAAAGGGCGGCTTTGGCAAAAGAAGGGCATTAAAAAAAAGGAGAGTGTTAAAACCTAGAGAGAAACCAGACCGGAACTATGTTGTGGCCTGATTCATTTTCTTTGGGATACTTAGGCAACTTCAATTTGAAGTTCGGCTCAAACCTGTACATAAATAAACTCCTCTAAAAAAAAAGAGAAAAAAAAGGGGAAACACTTACCCGAGCTTCATCTTTCAAAATCCTCCATCTGATTATAATTTCAATGTAAAGATCTTTTTAAACCTTTGATTAATTTTCATTATATGGAAAAAATGAACATCAAACCAATAAAGTGAGAAGATTAAAGATCAGAAAGGGAGAAATCTTTATTGCTTAGCTTTAATGAACAAAGTTTATACATGAAAAGGGAAGAGTGCAAATCCTAAGTCTTTTTCTAAAAATGAAAGAGAAAGAAGATAACATAATAATGTAAGTGTAGCAGGGACAACTACATCGAGTCCTCCATTCTTCACATCATTGTCATCTTTCTATCCTTATCCCCTCTTAACTGTGTGAAGGATTGATTACATCAGAAAGGAATCACTCAAGGATCTTCTGAGTCAATCATCCTCCGAGATGACCAGAACCATCGATAACGCTCTAGAAACGGAGCATGATAAACGGAAGTAGACATATGAGTCACTACCGAAGGACTCGACTGAGCACGACCCAGCTGACGCAGAATGCGAGAAGTAAAATAGAAAGTGGTCGAGCTCAAGCCCACAAGCAAAATGCCAGAATGCTCCATAGTCGAAGCCGTCACCACAGGAATCGTCCACCAGGGACAACGCCAACAAATGTTCTCACCCGTCCGAGTCTCAAAGAAATCCTGTCACTCAGTCAGGGTAATACAAGGGCAGCAAACCTCTCTTTGAAGAAAGACTCTTGGGGTATAGACTCCCGCTAGTGGATATTCTAAAATATTCACCTTCTCCATCAACCAGATCTGAGAGAAAAATACAAAAAAAGGAGTGTTAAGCGAAAAAATTGAGAGATATATAAAAGGGGAGTTGAGTGGAAAAATTCAAAAACATGAGAAAATGAGAGCCTGAGCAGAAAGATCGAGAGAAATGTGTAAAAAGGAGAGTTTTGAGAGATTCATGGAGAAGTAGGGGACTATTCGCAAAAGCAAAAGAGGCACCAGATTGCACAGTGTCCAAACCGATCAGTGTCTCTGCCAGGACCAGTGGTACAAAATTCTTACCCTCTTTCATTTGGAAGGATACATGTACTAAGGTAGTGCTGACGTCGTCATCTCCCGGGAAAAGAAGGAATCAAGCCAAAAAGCAGATGCACAGGGCATAGCGACGGTAAGACTGTAGAGTAAAATCAGAAAGAGAGCCGACAGGACGGAAATGGCTCACCAGGCGGGATGTGTCAAGAATCCCACCATGCAGGACGAGAGAAGCCTCACTACCGCTCAAACTGCATAAATCCTGCAGGAGTTTCTTCGGACTCACCGATGACGAAGGAATCAAAATCTCCGCTCAGGGAAAAAGATGCAGAATGACTTCAAACTCTTCTATGGTCGGACAAAGCTCCCCATCTCCAAGCCTGAAAGTATGAGCCACCGGATCCCACAACTGAGTGGATGCCCTCAGGAAATTTCAGTCCATTCTCACAAACCTCAGATGGAAAAGAGCGTTCAAGCTATAATTTACAAAGTTAGTTTGCTCGATCTCAGTAAATTCATCGGTCCAGCAAGACAGAGAATCTTGTGTAGAAGAGGCCATATTGCAGAATCAGGTATGGTTGTTTAAAAGAAAGCAGGACCCCCTTTTATAAAAAACCTGGCGAATCAGAACCTGGCCTCAAACCTGACCGCACCTGGCGTGCTCCACCTCCACATAGCGCGCGCCACATTCACATGGCGTAGCATCACCTCTGTTGAAAGAAAGCAGTTTTGTTCTTCCCTGCTTTATGTTTAGGCCTATCATCACTGTCACTTAATATCTACGGGTGTTAACATAACCAATTCGGGGTATGCCTTACTATCTCCTAACATCCGTGAATACGTATTCGTATGAATACAAGGATGCAATGCAAATCTCAAAAAAGATCACAAAATTCTTATAAATAAAAAACTCATAATCTTGTAAATAAAACTCTCTGTAAATAAATTCTTTTCACTTTGTACGTGAATTCGTGCAATTGTCTTGTAAATAAATTTTATAAAGGTTTTGTAAATAATTATTAAACAATCACTGTACAAAGAAAAAGAAAAAGAAAAAGAAAAAAGGAACCAGCCACGTATGTAATCCCTTTGAATAACCAATCTTGTAAATAAACATCCTGTACATCCTGTACATAAATTCCTATGCATAATATCCTATACATAAATTCCTGTAAATATTAAACCCAGTGAAATAGCGCCCCGTGTATAATCCTATAAATCCTGTAGATAGGATCCTGTACATGACATGTACATGTGTGAATGATCTATAAATAGCATCCTGTACATACATAACCCATGTATATAACCATCTCCATAAATAAAAGCAAAATCCACCCATAAATAAAGATAAATATCCATACAGAACGTATTGGAAAAACAAACAGAAAGAAAAAATGAATAAATAATCCAATTAGACACGAAGTTCTATCCCATCAAAATAAATAAAATGTATATGCAGAAAAAGAAAAGTGTATCTTGGGTGTGTCAAATAATAAGAGAGAAGAGGGGGATCCTAGTCACGACGACGACGAGTATGACGCGGAGGCTCCGGGATGGAGGATGCAGAAGTGGTGGCGTCCTCCAAATCCAGGTCATCGTCGCTATCGGTCAGGCGATCTCGACGAACTCCGATCCGCAGGGCAGACCCCTGGGAAGCAGCTGCAGTTGTGCCAGCGGCAGCAGCTGGAGGAGCAGCATGAGAGGACGAGGAAATCCCATGGACAGAGGTACGACTGACAGAAAGAGGCTGCAACAAAAAAAATAAAAGAGAAAGAAAGAAAAAAAAAAGAATGAGTACAGTAAAAAAATGTACATATGCAAATATAAAAATAATAATAAATAAAGGAGAAAGGTCTACAAATAAATGAATGGAGAAACACTCGCCGGGCGTGGGTGAGGGAAGGGATCCCGAGGAGAAACGGGGTCCAGGCGCGCCTCCATGAGCATCTGAGCTTGCTACCTTACCAGGTCCATGAGGCCGGTGATGGTAGTGAGGCAGCTCTCTATATAAGCACGGCAAGGCGGAGGGACCTGAAATAGGCCAACAAAATACAGGTGTTAGTAGGACTAACATACATGGATAAAAGAAGGAAATGCAAAAAATAGGGAAAAATAGAAAGTATCTGGTCATCCCCACTGCTAAGACGTAGCTCCTGCACCATATGAGTGGGAATATGAATGGGACAAGGATGCCCAAACCTAAAAATATCCACTACCTGAGGCAGAGGAGGGAAGGTAGAAGTAGCTCCACCAGCAGCAGGAGCAGTCTGAGAGGTCGAGGCACCACTGGTAGCACCCCGGGCAGCTCGAGTAGTCGCACCACCAGAAGCAGGAGGAGGACGATCACCCGCCACACGAGGAACCTGAGACGTCGAAAGCTGTCTAGCATGCGCATCAGCAGGTCGAATGACCATCAGACGCATCAGACGATCGCGTGCAAAGACAATGTAATCCCCCTCGGCTAGGAAATCCCCAGCTGGGAGGCCATACAATGCCTCGGCGACATCCTCGGGTGACATGGTGTGCGTCAACCTTATACTGGGTGGAGGTGGCTGAGGGACCTAGAAATGGTCCAGCCGCAGCGACTGGCGGACTACTCGATTGCCCAGATACCACTCCCGACGGAACGGACCCTCTAGTAGGATCCTCCTCTGATGAGCCTGGCGGTTCCTCATCAGATCCTCCCCAGCTCTGGCGTCCATGCCCTCTCATACTCGCCAGTTCACCTACAAAATAAATCCGGCACAGGTTACATACAAGAGGAATTACAGGAATAAAATCAAACAAGTGTAACACTAGAAAAGAACATACATGTACCGAAGACAGGAGATCCAGAGTGAGGCGGTAGGTATTCAGATCCTTTCGATCCTCATTCCTTCCCCGTGTGCTCTGGTCCCACCGAGCTGCCCTCAAGATGATCTGGGGATCCGAGTAGGTGTTCTCTAGGTGTGGTAAACCCAAGAACTCGTAGGCCCACAGCTGTAGATAACTACCAAAAAAAAGAAAGAATGAGAAAAAGAACAACCAAGAAAAGATAAACAAAAATAAGCAGAATAAGTTAGACAAAGTTAAATAAGTGATAAAGTACAAATGAACTGAATGGACAAAGAGTGCAATGAGAATCATACCTCAAAAATCTGCTAGTACCCGATCACAAAGCTCCCCTTGGTCTGACAGGCGGACCGCAGGCTGGTGTATAACGTCGTCAACGCTGCTCCTCCCTAGTCGAAGGACGCTATTCGGTCAAAATCATGCAGGGCTCCCAGAAAGTGCAACTGAACGGTGTCATTCTTGTTCGTAAATAGGCACGCACCGATCGGGTAGAGTAAGAATGCACGAGTAACCCACTCGAAGTGACGGGGCTCAGTGCACACGAACACTATGTATCTCTCTACGAGCCAGGCATACCGGATACGCCCCTGGTTGACCTGACGTGGGACCTCGCCCAGCCAATAGATAAATGCCTCCAGGCACCAGCCAATGGTGGAGTCGAGGGGAATCGGATAACCCTCTACCCTAATCCCCGTGATCATGGCAAAATCAAGCGGGGTGATAGTAGCCTCAAAAGATGGAAAGTGGAAGGTGTTGGTGGTGTCCCACCACCTCTCCATTAAATCCGTAAAGCGTACTCTGTCATTATGAGTACTCGTGAGGACGGGGATGAACCGGCCAAGCCCGGATCTATCCACGAGCACTCGACTTTCTAGGAGAAGAACCTGGTACCACTCAAGGATCCGGGAAGAACCCCCGAATCCGCGTAAATAATCGGTGGTCTGCAAAAAAGAAGAAAAACACAAAAAAAATCTTTAGATAATATAAACTGAAAGGAGAAAAATTATAAAAAAAAAGAGGAGAATAAAATCTGACTAAGAAAATAGAAAATTTATCATGTTAAGAAGTAGGAAGCGTAACTTAATTTGAGACCAAAAAGCAAGAATCCAATAAACCTAGAAAATCGTGTAAACGTTCATTTCTAGTGACCTAAATGAAAAATTATGTCTTGAAAAGCAACCTAAGTCAAACTAAAAACAACAATTCAATAAACCTAGAAAAGTGTGTAAACGCTCATTTCTAGTGACCTAAATGAGAAATTCTCTCTTAGGAAGCCTTGAAAAGCAACTTAAGTCAAACAAAAGGCAAGAACCCAATAAACCTAGAAGAGCGTGCGAACGCTTATTCTAGTGACCCAAGAAGAAAAATCCCATCTTAGGAAGTATGAAAATGTAACTTAAGTTGGTCAAAAATATAAAGAAAACTCAATAAGTCTAGGCAAGTGTGGAAATACTATCCTAATCAAAATAAAATAAAAAATTCTTCTAGAAAAATGTAAAAATGTTTATTTAGGAACAAAGAGCATTAGTTCCCTCTCGAGAAACGTGCAACACAACCTAAGAGGGTCGGGACGAAGGAAAGCCTACCCACCCCGAAAAGTGCAAAACTCAACCTAAGTTGGTCAGGACGAAGAAATTCTACCCAACTTGGGAAGCGTTGATACGCAACCCATGACAGAATTAATCAAAATAAAATAAAAAATTTCCCTAGAAAAATGTGAAAATGTTTATTTAGGGACAAATAGCATTAGTTCTCTCTCGAGAAGCATGCAGCATAACCTAGGATGATCGGGACGAAAGAAAGCCTACCCATCCCGAAAAGTGCGAAAGTCAACCTAAGTTGGTCGGGACGAAGGAAAGCCTACCCAACTTAGGAAGCATTGATACGCAATCCAGGACAGAATTAATCAAAATAAAATAAAAAATTCCCTTAGAAAAACGTAAAAACATTTATCTAGGGACAAAGAGCATTAGTTCTCTCTCGGAAAGCGTGCAACACAACATAGGATGGTTCGGACAAAAGAAAGCCTACCCAACTCGGGAAGCATTGATATGCAACCCGAATTTAAATTAATAAAAAAAATATATATGTTGACCCAGTTATGAAACCTAGAGGGGGGTGAATAGGTTTAAAGGCAAATTTAGGACTTTTTAATCTCTTTTAATTCTTAGTTAAAACTTAGATGCGGAAGCGTTTATTTAACAACTAAGACGTGTGTGTGCACTAATAAACAAACAAGAATGCACGAAGATAAAGAGATAAGGGAAGG
>JAUTBS010004227.1:0-14770 GCA_032361285.1 Aequorea victoria
AAAACACCGCTTTTAAAAAAAAAAACATAAAACCGAGAGCACGTTTTAAATTTTAAAAGGACGAAGGCGGCGAGTTTTTTAAGAGGGTTACTCACAGTGGCGACTCCACTAGGAACTTTTAAGAAAGCGAGCTAAACTCGAAAAACGTTTCAAATATTCTTTTCTTAAATTTATCATTAGTATTAGCATTGCATTGCATTATTTTCCATCTCCTTTCTTTCATTTTCATTGGTTACTTTTCCAAAATAAAAGAAGAAATGAGAAAATAACATAAGCCAAGTGCTTGCCTACCCTTCACCTCGGTAGTTTATTGTCTCAGGGATATGTGGGGGAAGCAGGCAAGCCTTCTGGCCGTATGCCCCTTTGGATACGAAAAAAAGATTATTGCGTTCTGTTTGACCTGGCCATCTAGTACTTAGTCACGGAGGTATATTCTTGGCTCTATTTAGAAGGTACCCGATTACTAAACTACTCAGCCTATTTTATTGCATTTAGTCTGCCTAGAACTTTCCCTTTAGGATAAATACCCTTTTTAGGTTATGTATTTTTCTTTTATGTATACTTTTGATTGATTAGAGTAGCTATTCTCTTTTCTTTCTTACAGCCGAGTTTCATAACCTGAGCCTCTCTTTTCTATATCGAGATTCTCCGAGGTTGTCCCGAGGTTCGTCATCGTAGGGTAGAGGCCCAATTTCTTTTCTCTTTTCTTTTACCTGGGTTTCATAATCCTGCCTCTTTCTCTTTTCTAGGACCCTCCGAGGTCATCCAGAGGTTTGACGTCGTTAGGTTGTTGTCCGACCTTTCTTTTCTTTTCCTGAGCTGGGTTTCATCAACCTGTGCCTCTTTCTCTTTCTCGGGACCCTCTGAGGTCGTCCCGAGGTTTGACGCCATTGGGCTGCTGCCCAAACTTTGTCTTTTCTTTGAGCCAAGTTTTATCAACCCATGCCTCTTTCTCTTTCTTGGGACCCTCTGAAGTCATCCCAAGGTTTGACGTCATTGGGCTGCTGCCCAACCTTTGTCTTTTCTTTTGAGCCGGGTTTCATCAACCCGTGCCTCTTTCTTTTTACCGAGACTCCCCGAGGTTGTCCCGAACCTTGTAGTCATTGGTCTTTGAGCCCGACTTCTCTTTTTCCTCGTTTAGGGCCGGGCCTCATCAACCCGTACGTCTTTCTTTTCCTGGGACCTCCGAGGTTATCCCGAACCTTGTAGTCGTTGGGTTGTTAGCCCAATCTCTTTTTGTTAGAGCCGGGTTTTATCAACTCGTGCCTCTTTCATTTTCTGAGCTCCTTCGTTGGTCATCCCGAGTCTCGTGGTTGTTGGGCTAGGGCCTAACCTGTTTCTTAGTTCTTAGCTAGGTCCTGCGCTCTCCCCCTTAGTTTCTCTCGCCCAAAATTTTCTATGAAAATTTTGAGTTTCTTTATCATCAAGCTACGGCTCGATGCTTCCCGATGATGGTCCTCCCTTTGTGGATAAGCCAAGTTATGCTCACACCCTTTGCCATTTGAGATCTAGTATCTCCACGGATAAGCCAGGCTTCTTTCGTACCCTTTGCCATTTGAGATCCAACATCTCCACGGATAAGCCAGGCTTCTCTCGCACCCTTTGCCGTTTGAGATCCAACATCTCCACGGATAAGCCAGGCTTCTCTCGTACCCTTTGCTGTTTAAGATCCAACATCTCTACGGATAAGCCAGGTTTCTCCCACACCTCTTTGCCATTTGAGATGAAAATCTCATCATATAAACTGGGCCTCTCCCGCACCCTCCCTTTTTTTCTTGCACTAAAGATTCAGAGTCTCGATGGATAAGCCGGGCTCCTCCCACACCTTTATTTTTCTTCTTGCCATAGTGATGAAAGTCTCGACGGATAAGTCGGGCTCCTCCCACACCTTTATCTTCCTTCTTTCCGTAGAGATTCAAAGTCTCGACGGATAAGTCAGGCTCCTCCCGCACCTTTATTTTCCTTCTTATTGTAGAGATTCAGAGTCTCGACAGATAATCTAGGCTCCTCCCCCACCTTTATTTTTCTTATTACCTTATAGATTCAGAGTCCCGACGAATAAGTCGGGCTCCTCCCGCACTTTTATTTTCCTTCTTTCTGTAGAGATGAGTGTCTCAACGAATAAGCCGAGCTCCTCTCGCACCTTTATTTTTCTTCTTACTGTAGAGATTCAGAGTCTCGATGGATAAGCTAAGCTCCTCCCACACCTTTCTTTTGTTTCTTATCGTAGAGATGAAAGTCTAGACGGATAAGTCGGGCTTCTCCCGCACCTTATTTTTCTTCTTGCCGTAGAGATTCAGAGTCTCGACGGATAAGCCGGGCTCCTCCCACACCTTTATTTTCCTTCTTGTCGTAGAAATTCAGAGTCTCGACGGATAAGCCGATCTCCTCCCGTACCTTTATTTTCCTTATTACCGTAGAGATTCAGAGTCTCAACGAATAAGCCAGACTCCTCCCGCACCTTTATTTTCCTTCTTTCTGTAGAGATGAGTGTCTCGAAAAATAAGTCGAGCTCCTCTCGCACCTTTATTTTTCTTCTTGCTGTAGAGATTCAGAGTCTCGACGGATAAGCCGGACTCGTTCCGCACCTTTTTTTGTTTCTTTCTGTAGAGATGAAAGTATAGACGGATAAGCCGGGCTTCTCCCGCACCTTTATTTTTCTTTTTGCCGTAGAGATTCAGAGTCTCGACGGATAAGTCAGGCTCCTCCCGCACCTTTCTATTGTGTAGAGATGAAAGTCTCGACAAATAAGTCAGGCTCCTCCTGCACCTTTTTTTTGTTTCTTTCTGTAGAGATGAAAGTCTCTACGCATAAGTCGGGCTTCTCCCCGCACCCCTTTTTCCATTCGAGATCCAAAATCTCGACGGATAAGTCGGGCTTCTCCCACACCCTTTTCTTTTCTCTCTCTGGGGTTTTCAGAGTAAATCTCGAGGCATTGAGATGTTAGAAATCTCAACATTTTTCTAAGCTAGATTTTTCTCGCGACCTCCTCTTGGACCTAGAGATCTAGAATTTCGACGTTCCCCTTTTTTTTGTTTAAAGTCGAGTTTTACCACCCGCATCTTTTCTTTTCTCGCTTAGGATTTCTCGAGAAAATCTTGAGTTTCTTTACCGCCGAGCTGTGGTTCGACGCTTCATTTTCGGTTGAGCTGGGTTTCATTACCCGCACTCTTCTGTTCTCATTCGGGGTTTCTACGTGCTCAATAGCCAGGTCTTGGTCACCCATCCTATTTTCTTCCATAATTTTGTTACTTTGGTTTTTGCTCTTTTCGTGAGGTCCTCACAAGCATTAAATGTTTTACATTATGATTTGATTTTTTTCCGTCTCCCCTCTATCTATCAAGAGTTATCATTGCATCATCGAACTCTAACGTCACGCCTGTCTAGACCCGATTGCTAAGTGGACGACTTAAAAGATTAAATTTTGATCCAGAAAGTATAGCAATGGAGAGAGATGATGATACTAGTTCTGCATTTATCCAAACTCTATCAGAGATGTAGCGAGCTCTAGAAGGCATGACCATCACGCTCCAGAATCAGACTCAGGCTTAGGCTCAGTGTTAGGCAGAAATCCAAGCCCTTCAGATTAATCAGGTTCTAAGAAATCCATAGGATGGGGTAGCCAATGACCCTATTTGGGAAGAAGATTAGTATGGTGCAGATCCTCCAAGAGATAGACTCGTTATTTTGTGTGCTGCTATTTTACCCGCTGCTGCTGTAATAGATCATGCCTTAGCTCGAGAGGCCATACTCTTTGATAAAATTGATAGGCTAGAAAAAGTGTTGAGGAAGGCCAAAGGGGTAGACGAGTATATGCTTGACATTGGAGGTCTTTACCTCTTTCCCGATGGTAAGCTGTCCGACATGGAAAAATTTGATGGTATCGGGGATTCCCAGATTCACCTGCAGATGTACGTCAGTACCATATCTCCTATGGGCATTGATGACGAGTTAAAAGCATAGCTACTCCTAAGGCCCCTCTCAAGGGCTTCTCAATGATGGTTTCTATCCTTAGAAGCCACCAGAACTTGGGAGGATAGTGCTACTCAATTTTTCGGACAGTACAACTACAATGTCCAGCTTGCCATAACAACAAGGGAGTTGGAGACCACCAAATAGAATGTTCAGGAAACTTTTGTAGACTTTTTAACCCGCTAGAGGGATAAAGCAACAAAGATGACCAACCGGCCTACAGAAAAAGAATAGGTCTGGACGGTAGTAAAGAACTTGCAACCCCAATTTAGAAAATACCTCATCACTCAGCCGCTCATGACGTTTGAGCATCTATTTGATGCGGGAATCCAGATTAAGGATGTCCTCCAAATGGGAGAGATTGAGAGAATAAAAGCTAGCACAAGTCAGCAGAAACCCCAGTGGCGTTATCAGAATTAAAACAGCTACCCAACTAACCAGGCCAGCTATAACTTGCCCCACAATAACATGCCAAGAGTTGCGGATGTCAACCTTCTTAATCCTCAACTAGGGCAGGCTGGACCATCATTTCCACCTAGACCTACCCGGAGAGTATTCACTTTGCTAAGTGTACCACTCTCTATTTTGTTCACAAGGTTGATAGAGAAAGGGCATCTTAAGCCCCTCGATCTAATGCCTCTTCTCGACCCACTCCCAATCAAATTCAACCCTAGATTATACTGTGCCTTTCATCAGGGCCCTAGGCATGCCATCAACAATTGCCTAAAGCTTTGGTACATGATTCAGAATTTAATCGACAACAAGATAATCCCATCTCCAACGGCAGTCAAGCCTAATATTACCACCAATTTGCTGCCGAGTCACATGAACCCGCCCCCTCAAAATCTAAACCATGTCCATACAGTTTCACCCCGCTATGATCCCAGTGTCTAAATCTACCCGAAAGAGGCTGTCAGGCCAAGTCCACCTCTCCCATAAGAGAATTCTCTATGCTCTTTGGATGCAGAGGGGACTCTGTATGTAGAAGAGAATAATCTAGTAGAATTGGAAAACGCAGAGGAAATATTGCTAGAAGAGTGGGACGACATGCTTGCAAATGACGAGGTGCATATGGAGTTTGCCTCTTATAACTCGGATATAGATACCGGCAATGATGGCTGGCTTTCTTTAGATGAGTTAGAGAATGAGGGCACGGGTAATTAACCAGAAGAAAGTTGGGGTTGAAATAACCCGGATGATGATGAACTTTCTACCTCTGGCACCCAACCAGGAGACAATGTAGAATAGAAAGACACAAACGAACTGAAAAAGAAATCGGAGAGGAGTCCAGGGAATACAGGGTCAGGAATAGGATTAGGAATAAGAAGAAGAACAAGAACAAGATCAGGAATAGGATTAGGGAAAGGCTCGGAATTAGAACCCGAGAAAGAGTCTGTCAGTGAGACTCAAATTGGGTCTGAGAAAGGTCGAGAATCGAACAAGTCGGGAAGCGGAGATAAGAATAGGAAAGCCAGAAGTGTGATAAAAATCGGCCCCACTAATATTAAAACTACCGGGAATAGGAATAGAAGCAGAAGCACGCAAAATGCCAACCTAAATATCACGTCTGAAGAAAGGAAAAACATCCTAGACCTTTTCATTCTCGATAGTGATATTTGGGAATACTCAGGGCCTGATGATAGTTGGCAAGAGGAAGAACCATGGGCGGTGAGAGAAATAAACCACCAAAAAATAGAGGAAAGAAAAGAATGGGGCCTGGCCCTAGTAGAAAATCCAAAAACTGGCATAGACCACCCAACAACCAACAAAGGAGAAGAGAAAGCAACAAAAGATGATTTTTGGGGATTAGAATGATTAGACCTATCCAAAGTAAACACTCATGCAGATCTATGAGATGGTCTGTGGAATCCTAAAGAAGAGGTCAAGCATTTCAACAGGAGTGGAAGGCATTTTAAGCCCGCTTACCTGGAGAAAGGTGAAGCCATCCAACTCGCAGTGGAAGTCAGAGAAAAAGATGATGTTATACTGAAATAGCTTGAGGAAATTTAGGCTAACCTGAGTGTTTAGGGGCTACTGATGGCGTCCCATAAATATAGGCAAGTCATTCTGAGAGCTCTAAGAAAAACTAACATCTCTATTGACACTACTCCTGAGTAGCTAGTAGGAATGGTTGCTACTACTCGGCTGAACAATGTCATTGCTTTCATAGAGAATGATTTTCCCATCGAATGACCTCTACACAACAATCCCCTCTATATAATAGTTAAGTGCCTCAGGAAATGGGTTCCTATGGTTTTGATCGATAATGGGTCAGCACTAAATGTCTATCCACTTAGAACAGTACACTGCCTCGGGTTAAAAGAACAAGATTTCACGCCAGCTACCCAGTGGATACGAGCCTATGATAATACCCACAGGAATGTGCTGGGGGTAGTCAAATTTGCTGTTATCATAGGACCCACTGAAAGTGAGATAGAGTTTCACGTATTGGATGTGCCAGCCTATTTCAATCTGTTGTTAGGACGATCTTGGTTACATGACCCCAATGTGCAGGTAGTTTCATCCACCCTCCATGAAAAGGTTAAAATGGTAAGGGATAGGGTTGTCCTGACTATTTTTGGTGAATCAAGCATCCAGTCACCTGCCACTGATGGCACCCCTTTGCTTGAAATAAAACACGAGGAGGAAGATCTCACCTTGTGTGGTTTTGAATTTGAATTTAATGAAACAACATCTATTCAGACTTTGATGGCTGGAGAATGGTTGTATATAAAACATTAGGTGGTAATAATGATGGGCAAAATGTCGTACTTCCCAGGCCTAGGGCATGGAAAGAGCCAACAAGGCATAACAGAACCGATAGATGTTCATGGAAATAGCCATACCTTCGGTCTAGGATATAAGCCCATAGTCCGGGACTTGGCTAAGAAAGAAGCAGAGGCATAGAAGAAGGCACATGCTAAAAGAAGAAAGACATAATATCTAGCTCCATTGCCAGTCTATAGGCCGCTAAATGGGTAGTTTGTAAAGAAAGGCAAGACTTTCCCTTTCTATGGATTTCTGGAACCATGGATTGACGAGGGGTCTGGGCAGAAGACACCCGGGCTAGAAATATTTTTTGAACATCACCTGACAGACAGCGAGCCTGAGGAAGACGAGATAGAGGATGAGGGCATAGCAGAGAAAGCACGCAAGAAAGACTGGATCGAGGATTTGGAGGAATTCACGCTGGGGTTGCTCTTCAGGGGAGCAGCTCCAATATACATGAAAGAAAGTGCGGAGGAGATCATCATGTTGGGCAGCGACGAGCCAGTCAACTGTTCCAACTTAATAGCGAATGAGGGTACCATTGTAATAGATAATTAAGCTTAAGAATATAATGTTTTGGATGCTATAGATAATGAGTTAGAGTTCGAGTCGGACTCGTCTGTACCTACAGACTTAGGGTCCAGTGGCGAGTCCATTGGGAACCCACTTATTAGGGTGTCTTGGTTTTCTATTTTAGCCGAATGCATGTCAAAATCTATAACTTTCACTGCTGATAATAATAACATGGAGAACTATTCCGGTTACCCTGTTGTACTTCCATTTGAATGTTTGAATTCTGACTCAAATGATTTTGAGGGAACCATTTCTCAAGAAATAAAACTTTTAATTGAAAAAGAAGAAGAGATGCATGCTAAACCCTTAATTAAAGAAACTTTTTCAATAAACATGTGTACTAAGAAGGATCCCCAAATGGTCCAGATCAGTTCTTCTCTATCAAATGAAGAACGTGAGCCATTAATCAAACTATTAAAGGAATTTAAATATGTCTTTGCGTGATCATACGCAGACATGCCCGGAATAGACCCATAAATTGTCCAACACAAAACTCCCCTCTACCCCGATGCAAAACTGGTGAAACAAAAGCTGAGACGTGTAAAATCCGACTGGGCTATCAAAATCAAGGAGAAAGTTACCAAGCAAATGAACACCGACTTTCTTCAGGTGACAGAGTACCCCGAGTGGGTTGCTAATATTGTCCATGCACCAAAGAAAAATGGTCGTGTGCGAGTTTGTGTTGACTTCCGTGATCTTAACAAGGCAAGTTCCAAAGACGACTTCCCTTTGCCACACATAGACATCCTTATGGATAACACTGTCGGCCATGCTCTACTATCATTTATGAATGGATTCTCATGATACAACCAAATCCTCATAGCCCCCAAAGATAGAGAAAATACTATGTTCACCATGCCATGGGGGATGTATTGTTATCGAGTTATGTCTTTCGGTTTGAGAAATACAGGAGCCATGTACCAACGTGCTGCAATAGCATTACTCCACGATATATTACACAAAGAAGTGGAAGTATACGTCGACGATACGATTATCAAATCTAAAGATCGTGAAAGATATACCCCGGCCTTGGAGATCTTTAAGAGAATCCAGAAGTACTGAATGAGGTTGAACTCACAGAAATGTACTTTTGAAGTTACAACAAACAAAATATTAGGATTCATCACCACCCAAAGATGGATAGAGGTGGGCCCTTCTAAAATTAAGGCAATTCTGGAAATGCCTCCCCCAAAGACGGAGAAAGAAATTATAGGATTCTTTGGGAAAATTCAGTTCATTAGTCGTTTCATCTCGAAGCTGACTACAACTTGTGAACCTCTTTTTCATTTTCTCAGAAAGAATACTAAATCACAATGGGATCAACATTGCCAGAATGCCTTTGAATCTATCCAAAGTACCTACAAAAGCCTTCGGTGCTTTTCCCTCTAGAACTAGGAAAACTGTTAATCTTGTACTTATTAGTGAATTAGTCTACAATGGGCTGCATGCTAGCGCAAGAAAGGGACAACGGCGAAGAGAAGGCTATTTATTACTTAAGCAAAAAGATGACAGATTTTGAAGCCCGATAATGCCACTGGAGAAAACTTGTTGGGCTTTGGTGAGGTCGTTAAAGAAGTTATGACAGTACATGTTAGCATACCCCGTAGTGTTGATCTCTAGAATGGACCCGCTTAAGTACCTGTTCGAGAAGCCTACACTGATAGGAAGGTTGGCCTGATAGTTATTGCTATTGGCTGAGTTCGAACTGTACTACAAGATCGGAAAATCTATAAAAAGATGAGCCATAGCAGAATTCTTAGCCGAGCAGCCAGTTGAGGGAAAAGAAGACTCAAATTTTTAGTTTTTTGATGAAGATGTGTTAAGAGTTGAGAATGAACCATGGATGTTATATTTTGACGGTGCCTCCAACCAATACGGTTATGGGATCAAAATACTGCTAGTCACTCCAGATGATTCGCATGTTTCGTTAGCCTATAAACTAAACTTCGAGGTCACCAATAATCAAACCGAATATAAAAGCATGTATCGTAAGGATGGAAGCTGCCTTGGAATTGGGAGCGAGGAAATTAGAAGTGATTGGTGATTCTATCTTGGTAGTCTCCTAAGCCAGTGAGAAATGGAAAGTCAAGGAAGAGAAACTGATACCGTACTACCAGGAACTCGACCGACTTATCCCCAGTTTTGAGGAAGTCATTTTCATTCATGTACCCCAATTTCAAAATAAATTTGTTGATGCACTTGCCACTCTTGCCTCCATGATTGACATACCCACAAAGGCCAAAATGAGGCCTTTAATGATTGAAAAAATGAGCATAAGAGCATATGAAGTTGCTGTCTTAGAGCAAGAAATAGGAGATGGTTTGTCATGGTTCCACGACATCTGGAACTTTATTGAGGAGGGAAAATATTCGAAAGATGCCGGTGAAAAATACAAGAGAGCCATTACAAGATTAGCAACTCAATTCGTCATCTGTGGCAGAAAACTATATAAAATGGTTTATTTGGGAGTGAACAAGCTTTGTGTAACAGACAAGGAAGGTCAATAAATCATAAAGGAAGTACACGAAGGAGTCTGCAGGCCTCACATGAATGGGGTGATGTTGGCCAAGAAGATCTTGCGGCAAGGCTATTTTTGGATGACAATAGAAATGGACTGCGTTAAGTTCATCAAAAGATGCCACAAATGCCAAATTCATACAAATCTAGTACATCTTTCACTATCAGAACTATATAGTATAACATCCCCTTGGCCATTTTTAGTCTGGGGAATAGACATCATTGGCAAAGTCACGTCGAAAGCTTTGAATGGACATGAATTCATCTTAGTAGTCATCAACTATTTCACTAAATGAGTCAAGGCTGCTTCCTTTTCAATTCTCAAAGCTTCTCACGTGGCCAAGTTTATCAAGTATAACATCATCTACCGATATGGTGTTCCTCATAAAATTATATCAGATAATGGATCTCACTTCCAAGGAGAAGTACTAGATTTGCTAGAAAAGTACATAATCATCGCGCACGAGTCATCCACATACAAACCGCATACCATCAGAGCAGCTGCGGCAGTGAATAAGAACATTAAGAGAATCTTGTAAAGGATAATAGAAGCCAGTGAGGATTAGCCAAAAAAGTTTCCATTTGCCTTTTGGGGATACAGAACATTAATTCGAGCCTCGACAGGAGTCACCCCATACTCTCTAGTATACGGGATGAAAGCTATTCTACCTGTAGAGCTAGAGATTCTTTCTCTCCGAGTAATAGCAGAGTGCAGTATACCAGAAGAAGAATGGTAGAGGGGTCATTCCAAGGACTTGCTTTTGTTTGATGAAAGAAGACTGATGGCGCTCTTTCACGTTCAAGGCTATCAGAAAAGGGTAGTTCGAACATTTAACAAAAATGTCAAAACCCAGAATCTCAAAAAAGGGGACTTAATGCTCAAAGAAATTTGAGCCCCTATCTTTGATCCAAAAGGAAAATTCAATCCAAATTAGGTCGGGCCATATATGATCAAAGCCATTATGACGGGAGGAGCCGTTATTATTATGGACCTGGACGGAAACACTTTCAATACCCCAATTAATTTGGACCAATTCAAAAAGTACTACCCTTAAAAAAAGATATAAGGATAAGAGAGGCTCATTGGGTTTAAAAACTGATGAAACTAACAACCCATGCAAAAGTAAGAGTAGCCCGCAAGGTTGAAAACCTAAAATGGCAGCTTTGGAAAAATAAGGGCATCAAAAAAGAAGAGTGTTAAAACACGAGTTGGAACCATACCGGAACTACGTTGTGGCATGATTCCTTTTCTTTGGAATACGTAGGCAACTTTAGTTTGAAGTTCGGTCCAAACCTGTACATAAATAAACCTCTCCTATAAAAAAGGGGGGAAAAGGGGAAACACAACATACCCAAGTACTTCACCTTTCAAAATCCTCTATCTGATTATGATTCCAATGTAAGGATATCTTTAAAATCTTTTGATTAATTTTTATTATATGAAAAAAACGAATATCAAACGAACGAAGTGAGAAGATCAAAGATCAGAAAATAGAGAATTTTCATTACTTAGCTTTAACGAATAAAGTTTATACATGAAAAGGGAAAAGTGCAAATCCTAATTCTTTTTCTAAACAAAAACAAAAGGGAAAGAAAACAGCATAATAACGGAAGTGCAGCAGGAACAACCAGTTTAAGTCTTCTTTCTTCACATCGTTGTCTTCTTCCCACTTTATATCTCCCTTCCCAGCTGTGTGGATTACTCAATAGGGAGGCATCGCTCAGGGATCTCCCGAGTCAATCATCTTTCGGGATGACCAGAACTGTCGATAATGCTCCAAAAAAGGATCATACTAAGAAGAAGTGGTCATGAGAACTGCCGTCGGAGGGCACGTCTGAGCACTACCCAACTGATGCAGAATGCAAGAGGGAAAATAGAAAGTGGTCAGTTTTAGGCATACGAGCAAAACACCGGGATGCTCCATGGTTGAAACTGTCACTACAAGAATGGTACACAAGGGACAACGCTAGCAAATGTTTTTGCCAGTTTGAAGTTCGGTCCAAACCTGTACATAAATAAACCTCTCCTATAAAAAATGGAGGAAAAAGGGGAAACACAACATACCCAAGTACTTCATCTTTCAAAACCCTTTATCTGATTATGATTCCAATGTAAGGATATCTTTAAAATCCTTTGATTAATTTTCATTATATGGAAAAAACGAATACCAAACGAACGAAGTGAGAAGATCAAAGATCAGAAAAGAGAGAATTTTTCATTACTTAGCTTTAACGAATAAAGTTTATACATGAAAAGGGAAAAGTGCAAATCTTAATTCTTTTTTCTAAACAAAAACAAAAGAGAAAGAAAACAGCATAATAACAGAAGTGCAGCAGGAACAACCAGTTTAAGTCTTCTTTCTTCACATTGTTCTCTTCTTCCCACTTTATATCTCCCTTCCCAGTTGTGTGGATTACTCAATAGAGAGGCATCGCTCAGGGATCTCCCGAGTCAATCATCTTTTGGGATGATCAGAACTGTTGATAATGCTCTAAAAAAGGAGCATACTGAGAAGAAGTAGTCATGAGAACTACCGCCGGAGGGCACGTCTGAGCACGACCCAACTGATGCAGAATGCAAGAGGAAAAATAGAAAATGGTAAGCTTTAGGCATACGAGCAAAACACCGAGATGCTCCATGGTTGAAACCGTCACTACAGGAATGGTACACTAGGGACAACGCCAGTAAATGTTTTCGCCAGTCTGAGCGTTAAAGAAATCTTGCCACTCAGCCTTGGTAATGCAAGGGCAGCAAACCTCTATTTGCAGAAAGGCTCTCGGAGTATAAACTCCAGCTAGCGGATACTCCAGAATGTTCACCTTCTCCATCAACCAAATCTAAGAGAAAAATACAGGAAAATGAGAGTTGAGTGAAAAAATTAAAAATGCAAAAAAAGGAGAGTTGAGTGGAAAAATTGAGAGAAATATATAAAATGAAAGCTTTGAGAGATACCTGGAGAAATAGGGGATGACCGCAAAAGAAAAAGAGACACCGGATTGCACAATATCTAAACCAATCAGTGTCTCGGCCAAGATCAGTGGTACAAAATCCTTTCCCTCCTTTATTTGAGAGGCTACCTATACTAAGGTAGTGCTGACAACGTCATCTTTAGGGGAAAGAAGGAAATGAACCAGAAGACAGATGCACAAAGTATAGCCACCGCAAGACTGTAGAGGAAAATCAGAAAGAGAGCTGGCATGGCAAAATAGCTCACCAGATAGGATATGTAGAGGACCCCGCCATGTAGAACAAGAGAGGCTTCACTATGGCTCAATTCACATAAATCCCTCAAGAGTTTCTTTGGGCTCGCAAGAGATGTGAGAATCCAAATCTCCTCTCGAGGGAAGTGATGCAGGATAGCTTCAAACTCTTCAATAACCGGGCAGAGTTCTTCATCTCCAAGTCTGAAAGTATGAGCCACTGGATCCCACAACTGAGTAGATGCCTTCAGGAAATTCCAGTCCATCCTCACGACCCTCAAATGAAAAAGAACGTTCAAACCAAAATTCACAAAATTGATTGCTCGATCTTAGTAAACTCATTGGTCCAGTAAGAGAGAGAATTTTGAGTGGAAGAAGTCATGTTACAGAATCAGAGTTGGTTGTTAAAAGAAGGCTGGACATCCCTTTATAGAAAAACCGGGGAACCAGAACCTGGTTTTGAACCCATTTCAACCTGGCGCATGCCACATCATCATGGCGTGCACCATGTAATTCCTTTCCCATTATGGCGCGCGCCACCTCTGATTTGAAAGAAACAGTTTTGTTCTCCCTTCCTACTTTATGTCCGAGTTTTCACCACTGACACTTAATGTCTATGGGTGATAGCGTATCCGCTTCGGTCTATGACTTACTATCTACTAACGTTCGTGTATGTACATTCGTACAAATATAAAAATATAACGAAATCTAAAAAAAAGCACACAACCTCTGTAAATAAAATCCTGTATATATGTAATCTTTGTACATAAATGCAACCCCTGTAAATACCTCGTAAATAAATCTTACAAACATATCCTGTAAATAAAATCTTTGTATATTCTTGTACATAAATAAGCATTCATGTAAAGAATACCTTGCACAGATTTCCTTATAAATATTTCTTGTACATAATAAATCCTATGTAAAACCCTGTACATATCATGTACATATGTAAATACCCTGTAAATAGTCGTGTGCATATCCCTGTAAAAATCCCTGCACATCTGTACATACCTTATAAATAAACCTTGTACATAATTCATGCACATAGCATACCCTGTAAATATTACTGTACATGCATAACATCCCTGTATATAACAATCTCTCTAGATGTAACCATCCATGTAAGCAAGGTGCGATCCATGTATATAAATAAATCAAATATCCATATAAAAGAGGAAATGGAAAAGAAACTAAAAAGAATGCTAAATAAATATTCAAATTAGGCACAAAGGCCTATCCCATCCAAACATAAAATGTATATAAAGAAAAGAGAAAAATGTATATAGAGTGCATCCAGATAAATGAGAGAAAAATATAGGACATCCTAATCACGTCGACGACTAGTACAATGCGGAGGCTCCGGGACAAAGGATGAGGAAGTGGTGGAATTCCTCGAGTCGAAGTAGTCGTCACTATTAGTCTGACATGCCCTAACCCCAGCCCACAAGGCACGTCCTCGGGAAGCAGCTGCCTATGGACCAATAGCAGACGGGGTGGCGGCACGGGAAGATGAGGATGTCCCATGGACGGAAGGGCCGCGTCTAACAGAGCGAGGCTGCAAGTATATAAAAGAGAAAGAAAGAAAATAAGTGCGGTCAGCATGTATATATGTGCAAATCTAAAAAAAGAGAGGAGAAATAGCATACGAGTAAATAAACAAAATAAGAATACTCACCGGGCGAGGGTGAGGATAAGGAGCTTGGGGGATGGGATCCATGTGTGCCTCCGCGAGCAT